>JABASP010003538.1:0-13474 GCA_019776565.1 Sminthurinus signatus
ATAGCCATTTCTCTTAGCCAGAGTAATAGCCATTTCTCTTAGCCAGAGTAATAGCCATCAAAGCTTGAATGTTACACACCACATGACGCCATCGGATACGGATTTTATAGAAGGTTGATACAGTGTACAGCCTTCCAAGTTCCAAGTTTATGCATACATCAGTTCATTCTCCCTCTTCGTCACTCCTCATGTTCCATGTCATGCATAATACAGAATACATAATTCATAAACCGTCCACTTCTCAACTTCTAACATCTATTGTACATTGTACATCATACTTATTGTGGATGGCATTTGTAGAATCTAGAATCTAAAATCTAGAATCTATCCAAAATGTGGACTAATATGAACAGAAACTGTTTTGTATAAAATAAAATAAAAGTCCTTAAAATATTTTAAATAAAATAGTTCTATTTACTGTCCAGTGCAAAAAATTGAAAACTGTTAAACATTTCCAAAGCTTAATTCTTAATTCTATGCACTTCAATTTCCCAGTGTAAGGTGAAGATTGAAGAGTGAACATTGAACATGTGTTTGAAATTTGAGTATTTGATGGGAAAGAAATTGCTGTGATGACATGAAAAGTATCGCGTGTAGAATAGAAAATACAGAATATGCTGGGATTTGTAGACACTTTGATATTTTGTATTTTGTATTCCAGTAGAAATTCACATTCGCCCTGTTGTGTATTGTGTACTCTGTATTCTGTTCATAATATCAAGATTCTAGATTCTAGATACACTAGAAGATGTGCACGTGGATTCGTTGAGTACATGATTACATTTTTTCTACTTCATGCAAAAATATGTACAATGTACAATGCACAGGGAAAATGTTCCATACATTGAGGATTGTAAAATAGATACAATAGATAGAATACAGAATAGATAGGTAGGTTCAAATAATAAAAGGGAAAGATGGGAGCATGTTCTTCATCTTGTATCTTGTGTGGAGTTTGGAGTTTGGAGTGTGTAAGTTTCAAGTTAATAGAATGATAATAATAACAAGGCACACGGAACTAGGCAGTCAGTTTTTTCCTCTTCTGATCTGCTTCGATCTACTCCACTCTTCTCCGCCTTCTATCCTTTCTTTGGCTTTGGCTTTGACTTTGACTTTGGCTTCGATAGATAGCTAGATGGATGGAGTAGAATGGAATGGAATAGAATAGAAGCTCCCTCTCTTTCACTTTCCTTTCCTGTGCTCGCTAGTCAATTTTCAATCTAGCTTGCGATAAGTGGGAGGAAAATGAAATGAAATTGATATAGTGATCCATGCTAAACACCTAGTTTATATTCATTGACTCGTATGGTGTCTATCGCATCTCATCTCATCTCATTTTATTTCATAACAAAGGTCTCTCTCTCTCTCTCTCCATCACTCTCACTCTCACTCTAGTCAATACTCAATCCATCTCAATTCACAATGTGTTACCTATATTATAAAATATAAAATACATTTCTGGATGATACAATGTACTACGTACAACCCTCCACTTGTTCAACCATCTACAATCTACATTCTACATTCTACATACATCTTTCAATCTATTCTATTCTGTTCCTTAATACAAAAATAAATATAAAGATACAAATACGAATTTGAATTTAAATCTCACCCTCTCTCATATCTCACATCCAATTCAAACCGTATCTAAGATATTGAGATGCATAAAAGCTAAACTTGAATACATATACTGTTCTTTTGAATCCATTTTTTCCTTCTTCAATTTTATGTTGACTTTGACTTTCACCTACCCTTTTTACCATTGTAAAATCATACAATTCTCAAATCTAAAATCTAGACTCTAGACTCTAGGTGTTTTTCTTGAAATTTTGAACATTTTTTCTTGAGCACTTTTCACTGTAACAAAGGTAAGTATATGACATTTCTGTAGTACAGTTTTTTTGCAATGAAACATGATTTCCTCATTTTTTATCAGAGAGTCAGTGACTCATAAATCGTGAATTCATACGTATTTAAGATGAAGCGCAGCATTCAAGATTAGAAATTCTATATATTGTCCATTATCCATCCAAAAACTGTTTTATTCCAATGGATGTATTCTTTAGTTATCGGACATCGGACATTTTGAAAATGCATATAATAAGACAAGAACTACAAACTACGGACTACGGACTACTAGTAAAAGATTGGAAAATGGAGAACAGAGAATTGAAAATTGAGAATGTAAGCCTATAAACTTTAGGCTCTACAAAGAGGGAAAGGACAAGTGCAAACGGCAAACGGCAAAGGGCCCTAAGCTCCAAGTTGAATGTCGCTCCTTTTCCTTTTCCTCCAAACTCCAAACTCCAATCTCCAAGCATTTACAATGTACAATATACAATATACATGGAGAATATAAAAGCCAAAGCCAAAGCAAACACAAGTATGTAGTATGTATCGAGTAGAAAATAGATAGTGTGGATTCTGCAGCAGTATGCACAGGATTAATGAAAAGAGGGTGAAGCTTCAACCGAAAAACAAACTCCCCCTTTTCTTTCCTTGCCTTTGTCAGTTTAGTTCCAGTGCCAGTGCTGGTGCAAGTACTAGATATTCATATAGTGCATATAGAACTTGGTAGAAGTTGTAGTAGTAAGTAGTAACCCACACATTCATGCCCATTCACGTGCTCATATCCCATCTCTATCATCTATGTAAGTATTCGGAGAGAGATAGGAAGCACAATGTACAATGTACGATATGAGATATAAGATAGAAGATAGAACGAGGGAAAGAAAACCTATCTATTATCTACAAAATGGCTGCCGTCTCCGTCTCCCTTTCGCTCACCGACGACTATTTTTCTTTCTTTTTTCATAGTTGAGTGACTACAAAAGACTAACAAATGGGTAATAATAATAATACACAAGGGTACAAAATGTACAAAATGTACAAAGTATACTCTATAATCTATAGTCTATAGAACACGGGCTCTTATTGTTTTGCTTCATTCTGCGTCACTGTGTTTGGTATTTGTTACTTTTTACTTGTCACTGGTAAATAGCCAAATCATCGTCATAGTTGTTGACAAACAATAGATTTTACAACCAACAATCATCAGTGTACAAGAGCTTCAGGTTTCTTTCATTAATTAAAAAGAAGGGTTCTTTATTCCGGAAAGTGATAGGAAGAGGGACCATCATTTATTTCGATCAAGGCTCAAGAATCAAGGATCAAGAACAAATTAAAAATGCGAAAATTAACAAATAATTTGATTACACTCAAAGACAATCAAAATCAATCTTGATTGTAATTTCCATTTTCTCTATGTACAAAACAAGTCCAAACTACATACTACATACATAGTTGTGATTACTATTTACTAGTATAAAGTATAATGAATATTTTTCGCCTTAAGTAAGATAAACAACGGTTTTACTATAGAGAAAGATGACTATTTATAAAAGACATTAAATGCCATGATACACAGAGTCATCTTGATCATTGATCATACATGAACTCCGTAATACATACGTATTGATATAATGATGAGGTAATAATAATAATAACCCAGTTTTCAAAGGCAGCATACACTAGATAGTAGATACTAGACAGTAGATATTAGAAGAGAAGAAGGTTCCACAGTATAAAGCCCAAAATACATATACAATATACATGCAGCACAGAAGTTGAAGATGATCAAGTTGAATTCAATAATGTCATTATGATCCGTTTCGCTTTAGCATAACTGTATTAAGGAAAGGAAGAGATAGACGATAGACGATAGACAATACACGATGTACCACTACGCACTGTTTTTGTTCTGTCCTTATCTCTCCCTCTTTCTCCACAACAGCATTTTTTCAAACCTTATATTTTTGATCAAGTAAAACACATTTATATTTCCATTATGCAAACATAACACATCACACATCTCTCTCATTGAAACATTAACCAACGTCTGGGAAAATGTACCGGAACAAAATTCGTACATGTATTTGTACAACATTGAAACGAGTAATTATTTTGAAGGGTTCCCGATTCAAAAATGAATGAAAGAATGAATTAACATTATTTTTTGAATGTACAATTAACAGAGGAAAAAATAAAAAAGGAATGGGTGATAAAAACGGATTTTGATCTGATATTGGATGAACATAACTTTTGACTGTAGACTTAAGCATTGAGCATGGATTTCATAAATATCAATACCAAACACCAAATACCAAAGACAGATAGGAAGTAAAAGATACAGATTACAGGGTGAAGAAGGGAAGAGACTGAAAATGATAAAATAATTTAGCTTTATGAACACAGACGTATTTGCTGTCTGTGTCTTCTAGAATCTAGATTCTATGTTTTAGATTCGAGATTCTATAGATTCTAAAGTGTACAATGTACATATTTGAAAGTATAGTTGAATTGAGTTGACTGGAGTTGAGTCTGGCCGTGTATAAATGAGTCAATAAGGAATGAAACGAAATCAAGAGAATGAGGAAAATCAAGTTATGTGGAATCACAAGTTACACGGACTCAGAACGCACAACTGATGGTTTTACCATCAGTTTGTACTTTGTACAAATCTCATTTCTTCCGCTACTGTTTCTACTTTCTACTGTATTCCATTCTATTCTTTTGTCTTGTATTTTTCCTCTTTTCCCTTCTTACACAATTACCTGGATCTATTTCTCAGGATCTTTGTCTGAGCTCATCTGTCTACTGTCTACTGTCTACATCTTTTTATAGATACATATATCGACAATCGAGAATCAACGTAATTATCTGTTATATCGGTTATCGAAGCTTTTCTCCACCTTTTTGTTTACTTTTTATACAATTTTACACATCTAAATGTATCTATTCATCTTTTTACGCTTCCTGTTTTGTTGTTAGCTAATAAAAAGATTTATACGTGCACTTTGCCTTTGACTTCTTCCCCCCTTTCATTTTACCTGTAGATAGTTTGTAGATTAATATTTAATATATTAGTCAAGAATTTCTAGCATTCTAGATTCTAGAGCACTTGATTGTAATTTACATTTTAGTTGAGAGGGCTAATATCGAAATTTGAAATAGTATATTGTATAGATACAGAAATTTGAGAGAACATTGATCTTGTACGCTTACAATTTTAAATACTTTAACTGTACATTGTACATCCAGACGCCAGACTCAAAACTCCAAACTGCAGAAATTGAACATTTACCATTTACACACACCATAGATTTTCATTTGGGACTTGGGACATTTCCCCTTTGATAACGAGTAATTTGATTATTTCATTCAGTTAGTTCCTTCACATATCACATGCACCTCGCCATTATTCCACTAAATCTGTTCATATTCATCATGATTCTACACTTTACATTCTTCATTTTACGTATCTATGTATTTTGCATACCTTTCACCATTTTTTCCACCTTTCATGAAAAACGTTTCCGTGTGGAAACTTGAAACAATGTCGAATAATAGAAAGAGTGAATGAATGAATGAATAAATGACTGCTTCTGGTTCACTCATTTTGGAATTAAAATCAAAATACTTTTTCAACTTATTAAACCAATCGTCAGTTTCTGTCACAAACCCTTGTAAGCGGAACGTGTGAGAAGTTAAAAGTACTCTGGGCTCTGATCTGTGATTTTTTGTTATGATTTAGAATCTAGAATCTAAACTGAGTAGCAGATTGGATTTTTCCTTAAATAAGTCTGAGAGAATCCCAATAAAATATCCAGACAATGGACAAGTAAAGATCGTATACACAAAATGATGTGTAATCTATAACACGTTGAAGCTCCAGCTAATACTCTGTTAGTATTTTATGGTACACTTGAGCACATTTAATGCATAAAATAGTATGTAGTACTGTGTAATAGTATAATATAATATGTAATATGTAATGCGTCTATAGAATTGCGTAATTGAATTAATTAAAGGGTAAAGACGTATAACGTGATTAACAAGAGATGTACTGTAAACCGTAAGTACTTCCAAAAAAGAGTGCATGTGCTGGTGCATCGCATCATTTCTGATATCCTATTTCAATCCGTTGATAATACCTATAAATGGACATTTTGCCTCTTTTACCTTTTACTCTTGTGGAAAATTGACTTGGATAACAACTACTAGTATTTTATTGGTATTTACTATTTACTGTGGAAAAAGGAATGAGACGTACCTGTATCCTTGCCTCATTAAGCTTGGTCGATCGGGCTAATTCCTCTCTACAGTAAATGTCGGGGTAGTGACTTTTGCAAAAAGCATTCTCTAATTCTGCAAGTTGCTCCTGAAATTGGAAAATTGAAATTTGAGGTAAACATGAGAATAAACTTTAAGCTTGGTTAATTCAAGATTCAAGAGATTAATTGCATTTAAAATTTGAATGGTATAAAGTAAAAAGTATAAAGCGGACGGTGTTTTTAGCGTACTTGGGTAAAAGTAGTCCGATGACGTCTTCTAGCGGGAGTTGGGCAGGTGGAGGAGGTTGGCGTGTGACTATGACTATGACTATGGTTATTTGTTCCCGTGCCCATCAGACTAGCTGAGGAATTCTCCGGCTTTAGTTTCTTGAAAGCACCTTCTTGACCTAAAAACATTAACAAGATAGAAATTTAGTTCAATTCCTCTCATTTCTGATTATTTATATAATAATATCAAATATTACACATCATGCAAAGCAACCTGAGCAACATTGATTATCAAAATTCACCCTAAAAATTTAAACGCCGCAGTCAAAGTTGTAATAAAAATAAAAACAAAGTAGAATAAAAAGCTGTTTAAGAAGAAACTGCAACGACAATTTAGTTTTGTAAATAAAAAATCGAAATGTAGGGAAAATAGTTAACAACTCGAGATACAGTGTATTTGGGTGATAAATTATTTAGCATTTTTTTGGTTTTTAGTAGTCAAGTTGAAAATCTGTTCAAGACTTTTAAAAGCTTAAAAGTCGGAAAATGAAGAGGAAAGTACACTTAAAATGTTCAATGTAGAATTTGCAGGCAATTGTACATGTAAAACAAGTATTAAGTATACTTGACAAATACTTTTTAAACCTTGTGTTGTATATTTTACCCACATGTTCCCGGGCGGGTACTTAACTTTCTGAATCCAACAACCGCTTTAAACACATTGTTGAAATCATCAACAGTGTTTAGCATTTAGCATTTATGAATGAGGAAATTTTTATGAATGGAAAGGTGAGGAGTGAGGACACATGTCAAAAATGTATACAAGTTGACTCAGCGGGCGGCGAGGACGTTTAGCTACTTATGACTTTGAAATTTACAATTTAAACACAGTATCTATACATTTTACATGGTTGGAGAAGGGAGAAGGGACACAGAGATTATTAGTGATTAGCATGTTTTTAAACACAAACTGATTTACTACGTGTAAAATGAAGAGATGGTGAATCAAGTGGTGAATCAAAAGGTTATGGTTATATCTGTATCTGTAAATCCTGACACGTGTCCACCAAACCCAAATGACATGTTACCATTTTCAACACTCCACAGGCGATACTCCGTTCTCCATTCTTCATCCTGCATGCACATGAGTTACACATTACACGCCGAGACATGATTGTCTAAAGTCTAAAGCCTACAATGTACATGTACGCAACTATTCAATTTTAACCAAGTACAGATTGACAGCTTGCTATTGTGATTTTGATTGTGAGGAGACTCTTTTTGACTCTATCCACTCAACACTCAACACTCAACACTCAACACTCTATACTCTATACTCTGTACTCTGTACTCTGTACTCGGATGGAGATGAGGAGTGACGACAAGTTTAAAATTTGGAACAAGTGGATTTATATTGACATTTAAATTGAAAATCGAAAATTGAAAATGCAACTCAACTCGACACGACTCGACTGGGTTCAGTTCAAGTGTATGAGACCTGATGCCTGATGCTTGTAAAGAATGGAGAATGGAGATGGGAGGGAAAGAGGAGAATGGAAATGGAAATTGAAATGGAGGTGTGACTTTAAAAAATACATGGATTATTTATGGTGGTCTCAATTTTCTGTACCTACTTTATTCTTTATTCTGTAAAGATCAAGTGCCCTGTTCAACTTTCAACTGTTACAAATCCGGTTACTTGCTCCTTCAAAATAAATCTCCATCACTAAATACTTTTTATATTACCTACTTCAGCTTTTTTCAAATTTTCTATCTAAATCTGGGGAAAATAAATTCATAGGAGACTTGAAAGAGAAATTATATTCAGAGTATTTTCAAAATTTAAATTATTGGTAATTTAATGTGGAAAACATTTAGAATTTCCTCAGATTTTTTTAAAAATCCATGAAAGCGATAGAAAATGTTTAAGTAAAAAATTCCGCGACAAAAATTTGTCGTCGTCAAGTTTCAAGTGATGTCAAAAGTACGCAAAGAAAAAAAAGACATTGTAAATTAATTGTTAAGTAAAAATAGAAAATATAAAGGTAAAACAATTATAGCAAATGAAAAAGGACAACAAGTACATTTCTGCCGGAAGATAAAAGTCTCCTGATTTAAAAATCAGTACAGGTGTAAAATATAAAATGTAAATAAATGAATGAGTAGACATACGAAAAATGTATAGATGTATAAAATGACATACCGCTATGATCTGTGAGTGACCGTGACAAATTTGACAATGGAGGAGCACAGACGGCTGTTAAAGCAACCTCCGTTGAATGAAGACTATAGAGAGAGGCAAAATCTTGTTTAAAATCCTCACACTTGACTATTGAACCTCCACCGGATCGTTTTAGTTCCATTCTGTCTTCATGCAGACTCGATCGATTTTCCTCCATCATTTTGTTTGTCAAGCCGATGAGGCTCAAAAACTAACCCAGGAATGGGAACAGAAACTCTCTCTTTTCTCTCTCTCTTTCTCTCGTTCTTTCACTTTCTCACTCTTTTCTCCTTTGCTTCTTTTATAGTTGTTTCCCCTCGTGGATCCGTCTCGCCGTGTATTGTGTTGTGTGTATCACCTCCCTTTGTCTTTGTCTTTGTCTAAAAATCTACACTGTCTTTTTTCGAGTCTATATTTTCTCCCGGCTTTATATTTAGTCTATTGTCTATTCTATAGTGGTTTTAATTTATAATATCAGTATTTTGTCACTTGATCACAATAGAAATTTCTCCAAAGTTCTAGAGAAAGGTTTTTATTTTCTAACGTTTTGATTTTTCAGAAATTTAAAATCAAACAAAGCATGCAAAAGATTTTGCTGTTATTTGAAAATCGATAGGACATAAATATGAATATGTAAAAATTGCAGCGGGAGGTTAATATTCTGATTTTTCATAACCTCTTTTCATGCCAATCATCAATCATCAATGATGATTAAAAAGATGAATGCTGATGATTGATGATGATAATGATTTAGTACATGATCCAATTTTACTTTCACTTTTATCTTCCTGTTTCTTACATTACGAATCACAACATGAAGCTCTTTTAAAAAAGTTTTCTTAAAATTTTCCCGAGCGTTTTAGTTTTTTTTTTAGGAAAAAGAAGAAACACTTGAAAGATTAAAAAAAGTTGATGTAAAAAGGAGAGAAGAATATTTATCGTCTATCTGCGCACAAGAGCATTCAACTTTTGGTCTCAAAACTAGACTCCATTCAATTAAAGATGCAGAATCAACTTATTTTGACTCAAAATGATTGAATAATAGTTGCAGATTGAACAATTCCCTGCAGTGCAAATGAAATTATCAAAATGCAAAATGCAGCTCGTTATCCTTATCAAACAACAACAAGAAAAAAGAGTCAGCTGTGGCTGGTAAAAAGTATTACAGAAACTAGCAAATGAAATAAATGTAAACTTTTTTAAACACTTTTGAATTTAGGATACAAACTTTAAATTTAATAATAATTATGATGCAGAAAAATAATTTTCCTATTTCAAGTTTTCAAAATTCTCACTTTTTCAGTTTAAAGTTTCCACAAAAATTCAAACTGGTTATTATTTTTTGATTATATTGATATTTGGTATTTCATGTTTATGACTGATAATGATAAAGTTTTATGTAGCTTGTTGTGGTTGTTGTTACTGTTTTTTTTATTAAATGATGATTCAATAAAGTTTATCAATAAAACATCTAGTTGATTTAAAAAATAATCCACTGCACAAATTTGGGACTTTATGAGTTTTATGAGTTAAATCAGATTTCAGATCATTGTGATCTCGGTAATAGTTTATTTACAATTGTAAATTGTCCTTTAGACTCAAAATTGTCTCTGGAGTGTTGACTGTTGACTTTTGGGATAATATTCCCATGTATTATGTGTATACATTGGATTGGATTGGATATGGATATAGAAGGACACTCAACACTTTTAACAGCTCACACACAGACACACACACACTTGTTCTTGTTCAGATACCCAAAGCATCGTCCACCCGTTTGCTTGAATTAAATGTGAGTCCTGAGTCCTGGTCCGGATCTTGAAATGGTGGAAACGGAGGAGAAAGCACTCGAAAAAGAAAAAGAAGACGAGAACGAAAACGAGGACGAAAAAGAAGAGGAAAACGGCGACAGTGTTACACTAGCTTTGGCTTCCTGAATGAGACAAGCTGTTAGTATTCATGAGCTGCGATTTATGTTAACCAATTTGTAACACCTATTCAATCAAAGTCCGACCGAGTGTGTGAAATTTTTCTGGTCGTGACAAGCGATAACGAAACGAAAGGTGACTAATCAAGTTAGGACAGCAGAGATACACTTTTATATCAACTGGAACTAGAGTCTAGAGTCTAGAATCTAGAATCTAGAAGTAGAACTACAACTAGAGAGAGAGAGAAAGAGTTTTAGAGATTCACTCTTTCCTCTCCGAGTGCGCACTTTGGAGTTTGGAGGATTCCGGAATTATTCCCTTATCTTCCCTTATCTTCTCAGACAAAAAAAACTCGTGTTGTTTTCATCCTTTGCTCTTTCTCCCTTGCTTGTTTTTTTTAAAGAAAAAGACACGTATTTTTATTTATATTTATCAGCCAATGGTTCTGGTGTTGACCAGGATTCAGAATCTAGGACTAGTTTTATTTCAAAAATCTTTTTGTACTGGAACTGGAACTGAGATGTGGATTTGCAAAGCAGGAACTATTATTATTATCAATATTAATAATGTTATTAAATTAAATTTGTAAAGTATAAAGTTAACTGGTGCTGATTCTGATTCTGATTCTGATACGGGTTAGTTAGGCTTCTTTTCTTGGTTTGGTTTCGTTTGGTTTGGTGAAAGAGTTGGTTACTGTATAAATTTGCCTCCGAACTCAGACTTGTTCGCCGTGTGCTGTGCTGTATTTTCTATGTTGTACTTTGTACTTTGCTGGTGTTGGTATGCTTTCCTTTCCTCTTTGTTATAATAATAGTAGTAAAGTTGTCATCTCACTCACTCACTCACTCGTTCACGCTCCTTCATTCGTTCATTCGTTCCTTGTTCTTATGTGCATGTTTACGGCTGTGTGTTCAGTGTTCAGCGTACAGTAGGAAAAAAATATGCATGTATAAAGTATATATCTATGTATTACATGAAAATAAAGGGATGGAGATGGAGAACCAGAGCCAGAACCAGAGCCAGAACCAGAACCAGAGCCAGAACCAGACCGAAACCGAGACCAACACGGAGATCCAGTACGCATCACACAGACTCCTTCCAGTTTTCCCGACTTCCTCTCCCATCCGACCAATCCCGTCCTTCCAATCCAGTCTCAGCCTGCCATTCTTCCATTGGCTCCTCCGACGCTCAACTTTTTTTTATCCCTCCAAAGTTTTCCCACTTTAACTTTCCCTTTCCCTCACTCTCGCTATTACTCTGGCTATGACTCTGGCTGTCGCTCTCTCACTTTCCGAATGTGTTCAGAGTACAGAGTAGAGAGTAGATAAAAGAGAGTGTAGTAGTCACTCGGAGTGAGAGATGTAAAGAAACATTTTCCATCACATTCGGAGCATCTTTCCTGTACTATAAACTATAAACTCTAACTCTAATCTACGTATTACGTATTACGTATACGTGTAACGTGGAATGTGTAACTGGGATCTGGAGCTTCAAGGCAAAAGTGAATGGCTCTATCTGCTACACTCAGATACAAATGTCTTTGGTCTACATTCTATCTTCTATATACCAGGATCTTGTCCGTACTTTTCTCTTTTTACTATATTTATACATATATACTACACACGGCTTGCTATGTATTTAATGCACAAGGCACAAGATATACGAGATTTTATGTATCTTGTATCCGTAGCCGTAACCGTAACCGTATCTTGATCCTCACAAAATCTTTCGCTATTCCGCAATCGACAACGGATCTTGGATCTTGTAAAAGCAAAAAAGCAACAGAAAAGATGATAAATAAAGGAGAAAGAAAAAGCTGTAGTTGTGCCTTAACTCCGCTATATTACATTCTAACATTCTAAATGAGTTCACTTTCGCTGACTTACCAGTTCAGTTACCAGCAAAAGAAAGGAAAAGAAAAGAAAGAAAAAAAACAACCAAAGAAAACGAGTAAACGGATGTACATGAAAGGATAAGCACAAGATTACTATTCTTACATTTATTTTTTTTTATTTTCGCTCCGTTAGCCTTTAGTTCCCTTTCAGATCCTATGGATTCTGGATTCTGGTAGTAGATCTTTTGGATCTTTTGGATCTTTTGGAAACTGAGACTTTTGACTATAGAAAAGGATTCCAAATTGAAAAA
This sequence comes from Sminthurinus signatus, assembly GCA_019776565.1. Lineage (NCBI taxonomy): Eukaryota > Metazoa > Arthropoda > Collembola > Symphypleona > Katiannidae > Sminthurinus > Sminthurinus signatus. The sequence continues at coordinate 12,639 of JABASP010003538.1, forward strand.
AAATGCAAAATAAATTGAAATCGGATTGAATCATGATTCAGATGAGCCAAAGCTGAAAATTCAGTTCAATTTAATATTCAATATTGAGCTAATATATATATAAGTATTCTCACAAGTCTCAAGATATTACATGTGCAAAGAGTACATTTTAATTTTTAATAGCTATTAATTATTAATATTAAAATTTACGTACGGTTAAAATATGCACAAATAGTATTTAAATGCTGGAATTGAAAAGATTCGGTCATCGATTCATCTCCGATCTTTAAAAAAAGTATGAAATTTAAGCAAACCTTACATGCTTAAAAACTGTAGAAAAAGTAGAAAATTAGAGCAAAGGATGAAGAATAATAAAGAGTCAAGTTTGTAATGTGTAGAGTGTAGAGTGTAGAGTGTTTAGCGTCTCGTGTAGATTGTAGATTGCAGAAGAATAGAATGGCTTAAATTAGTTTTTATGCTGCATTCTTGCCTTTTATTCAATTTGCGTTGATTCGACTTGAAAACTTGAACTTGAAAACATTTGAGCTTTTTGAGTGAATAAAAACCAAACCAAATCAAATCAAAGTCAATAACACCGTGTACACCGTACACCGTAAGTATGGGTCTATCTTCTACACTTTATATGAAACTTCTATAGTCTATACTCTACAGTCTACAGTCTGCAGAGTACATTGTACATTGTACAGTGTATAGTATAGATATTGTAGATAATGGGTGCGTTGCCAAACCTACTAATTCGTCAGACCAGACCGAAAAGTCTTAAAAGGCTGTTGTTTAGCAACAGCTTGGTCTGTTTTTCATTATCCAGACCAAAGTTTACCAACGGTCTGATCTTT
>JABASP010003539.1:0-13471 GCA_019776565.1 Sminthurinus signatus
CATATACATATAGGTTGAGTGTAGTCGACGCGAAGCGCACCCAAAGTGCACAGACGGACAGACATGAGTATTTCAATAGGCAGCTTCGCTTCCTAAAAAACACAACAACACTCTACGCTCTATATTAAGGAAGCACGACCTTCCACAAAAAAAATGACGCAGCCTGCTTATAAATAAAAAAACTGCAGTTTTATGACTTCTTATGCTGCATATATAGTATATAGTATATTGATGAAGGTTCCTGATACACACAACAAAAGAAGAGTCGAAAATTTGTGTATTGGTTGGTTTTTCTGTAAAAAATTTAAAAGTATGCATACTTTGTTAATAAATACACACAGTAAATTTAAAAACAAATCAATAAACAGTGAGAAAAGTTCAATCTTCAGAAACACAAAAATTGAAGATGTGCAAAAAAGCTTATTTTTTCATTTTTTAGATTACACACTGGCAAAAGGACACTATCTGTATTTTACTTTTTACTAGTAAAGAGCAAAAACGTTTCATTCCCTTTGAATTTTGAGGAAAAGGAAAAAATGATCTTGGTGATTAATATGTAGTTCATAGTTCATAATTATTTAAAAAAAATATGTTGACGGTACACAAAACAGACAGGCTTTTGTACACAAAACACAAATAGATGAAAGATGAAAATGAAACATATCACACACAAGTTATACAATTCCCAATTTACAATAAATAATAGCAACATTAAAAATTATTACACAAGAGAAGGAGGAGGAAGGAAAAAGCGAAAAAATGTTGTATTTTGTATGTGTTATTATTTATTACATTTATTATATCATATTATATTGTAAACTACAAATGGTAAACTGTATTACGTATACATGAGAAACATTATTAGAAGAACAGGAGCATTTTTTTCATGTTATAAAGTAAGCGGTGTTCTTCAAAGAAAAATTTGTTAAGTGCGAAGACCTTTCGTACTCCATACTCCATACTCTGTACTCTGTACTATGTATAACATCCATTTCAGTCAGTCATAAAACGAAAGGAAAAGAGAGAGAAAGAGAGAGAGAGATTGCCGGCAAAAACATTGTAAAAATAAGAAAAGTACGTTCTTGCTATACATGAAAAAGCTACTACCTAAATACTACCATTTACCATCATGTTCTTTTTCATACATGAGCCAGATGAGAAATGAGAGATGAGAAATGACTACAGAATAGAATAGAAAATAGAATAGAATATTCCTCCCTGCAATTTTTTGGATGATACAAGATACAAGAAAAGAAATATGAAATATGAAAGGTATACAAAATACAAAATACAAACACATGGAAATATCAAAGGCATACTTCAATGTATCTTTTATCTCCTTAGGTACATCCCATGGACTACAGACTGCATTAGACCTTAGACATTAGACAGCTTCCTCAGCTACGACATAAATTATGTATGACAATTAACGGGCAGAATGGATGGTCACGTCAAAGGTCGTTATGCAGTAGCCGCTCATAAAATAAGTACATCTTACATACTACATACTACATACACATTACTTATGTATATACACAAGCACATTTATATTTCATGGGCCCATTCTACATTCTAGATACATAACTGCTCAGAATATTCCGTATTTCGAGGGTAAATGACTTTGGACTTTGGAGAATTCATCATCATCATTTTTATTATTATTATTATGACAATGATAACAAAAATCCACATGTACATTCTATATTCTAGAATTTCTATGCATTCTTACAATTTACTATAATGATTCTAGTTTTACTTCAACTCACATCTAAAAGAAAATTCTAGAGGCAAAAGCCAAAATACGAATATTAAAGATATTTCTGAGAGCTTTAATTATTGAATTTGTAATTTTATGAACGTTTTATTACTTAATATGTTGTATTGAATTTTACTTGCTAAAATATGACATGATTTCAAGTTGTAGAATTTTGAATTTTGAGTTTTGAGTCTGCAGTCTGCAGTCGGTACAGAAAAGAAAACAAAAATAGTTATATGAAGAAATCATGTCTTATAGGTCCTGATGTGCATGATGACGAGTCAGATTCAGAGTCAGGAGTTTATGACGTTAAATAGGCAACTACGGATTACGGATATTCCTATTCCTATTTCTTCTCTACTCCGTCTCTCTTTCTCTATTCTGCGGAGGAAGTGGAAAGTGGAAAGACGACGAAGCCAAATGAAAAACGAAGCTAATTTGAAAGTTAAGGACACTTCAACTACGACTACTGTCTACTGTCTACTTTGGCTATTATTATTATTATTATTACAATGCAGTGTCCATGTAGATACATGATAGATTATACAATTCTTTACACTATAGTTCATCATCATAGTTCAGCACTCAACACTCAACACGTCACGTCAGTAGTCAGTAGTCAGTAGTTATCATCCTGTGCTACTTTGTATGAGGTTTCATAGTCATTGGCATGGGCTTGAGACGAACTGAAATGAAGTCATCCTAATACAAAGAAAAGAAGAACACTATAGACTATAGAGTATTGTAACGCGAGGATCTTCCTATCTCTTTTACTATAATAATAATAATGTCTGTTTAAGATTATACAGATGAAGGTGAAACTCAAGACTCTGGACTCTGAACTCAAGATTCAAGTCAAAAACTTTTACCTCGTCTTCCTCTTTGTAGTTTGTAGTTTGTAGAATACTTTGTCCTTCTTTCTCGGATTTCTCACTCCCGATTAGACTTGTTAAAAATGTTTGTGATTCTTTTCTGTCTTTGTTCATGAAATACTTGGATATGTATCCAGTTCCAGTTTCCAGTATCCACTATGTACGCATCTTCTTGTCTTCTTTGCCCCTTATTATTATTATTGTTATTATTATTATTACTTTACTTGTTTTGTCTTCCAAAACTTGGACATGGAGTTGGACTGGGAGTCAGATTTTGATTGGACTTTTGTCAGTAGGTTGTATTCCAGATTCTTCCTCCTTCTTATTCTTTGGACACTCGCAACTTTGATTACATCTTAATACTGTATACCGTATATTGTATAAGAAAGAGAGATATTATATTATATTACTGTATCGTGTGAATCTTTGCACGAATCCAGTGATGAACACTGAACACCAGAGACCAAAGACCAACTAAAAGACAAAAGATGAAACAAAGTAAACTTGAGCTCAAAGCTCAAGCTCATTTATCGTTTACCCTTTATCAAGTATCAAGTTAAAGTCTTTGTCATTGACTTTGACTATTATCTGGTATTTTGTATAGTGTTTGGTGTTTGGTGTGAGAAAGAAGTAAATGAGAATATTCCATTTCTTAATTTACAACACGATAACACATATCAATTTCTACCAACTATCAAAATTATGATCAAAACTTCTCTCAACTCTCAAATTTCCTCCAACTTTAGTAATCTAATGATTTTAATAATGAGACATTATCTTACAAATTACAAAGGTGACAAAATAATGAGTCAAATATCAAGTTTCAAATGTCAAATGTCAAAAGTAAAAAGATAAAAGTTTTCAGATAACTTTTATCTGTGTTCTGAATTCCAAGTTTGTGCTCCTTAAACTTTAATTTAATGGCGATATAATATGTAGTCCTTCCGCTACGATTCAAAATACAAAATACAAACAACACGATACAAAATTGACATGAATGTGCTAATTGTAAGTTGTAGGGTTGTGAATGTACTAAAAGTTTTAATTTGATGATTATTAAACTGTGAAGACGCGTGTACACTGCACAATGAAAGTCGTACTTCAATGTCAAAATTTAAACTCTGTAAATATCTAAGAGCTTTTTTAGTCTTTAAATGAGTTCAATTCAACTCAGCTCAAGTCTCCGTTTCAGTTTCATTACTAAAAAGTCAGTGCGCGTACTTTGAGTTGTACAAAATTTGTGTAGTTGTCATGCAATGACCATAATCCGTAATCCGTAATTCAATGTACAGTTTACCTTTTACATTTTCCCAGGATATTTATTCTGTGTAGAGGAAAGGTATTAGAATTTTATTCCGACTTTCACTTTCATTTCAAATTTTGAGGTGGGAATTTCTTGCTTGTCCATTAACCAACGTGTAGATTTTAGATTCTTCTAGATTCTAGATTCTAGACTATGAGTCTGCTTGATAGCACGTAATACGTAATACGTAATCATATGTTAAATGGTAATTTCCTTTGGACTTTTCCCACGTAATGTTATTATAATGTGTCTTTGGTGGTAAGTGGTAAAATAACAGAGTGACTCCAAGCTATCTTTTTCTATCTTTACTTAGTACTGTAGATACAAGTTGAGATACTCGTTTCATCCAGGTCCAGGTCCAGGTCCAGTCTCCAGTCTCCAATCTCATAAACATACACAAACTTGGACATGAAAGTTACAGTTATTTAGTCATATTTTAGCATTAGAAAGGAAAGTAGTAACCGAGAGAGTGAGTAGGAGCGGCTATACCATATACAATATACATGGTATAATATAATATAGTTAATATAGTATAATATTATCATCATCATGAGTATCATACATCAAGAGATGAAGAGTGAAGAGCGGAGAGGCAGAGAAAGAGGACGAGGAAGGTAGTTGGTAGTTTTTGTGAATGTGAATGTATATTGCTGAGCTATGTAGTACGTAGTAAGTAGTAAGTAGACGAGCATGATCTCTCAGAGGAGGAGGTTGTACAGTTGGAGTTGGAGATGGAGATGGAAAAGGGAGCCATTTCCTAATGTACATCTTAAATCACACCATGAATAATTTGTAGGGAAAGGTCTAAAAAGCGCATTAATATAGCGCATAAAACTCCAACTTTTTTTTCCACAGGGGTGAAACGGCAAACATTTTAGGCTTGAGAAGATACTCTGTAATGACCTCATAAATTTTTACAGTTTTCTCCAGTCTCCAGCTTCCATACTCCATACTACTTGCACATCCAACATACAAGATACAACATACAAGTAAAAAGACAGAACAGGGAAAAGAGGAAAGAGAGAGAAGAGCTTAGGAAAAACGAAAAGTCTCTGGACTCTGGACTCTAGACTTTGCAACTTCACGAGGAGTCCTCCTCCTCCTTTTCTTCCTCCATGGATCAAAAACAAGAACAAGCTTTTCTCCCATTTCCACCACAGCACGTTTTACATTCTACATTCTACATTCTACAAAGTACACGTTTATACTTTCTTGTAAATTTCAAGAGTTTTCTGCTATTTTAAAAATTTTGCTTCCTCTATCATCTTTTTTCAATCTAGTTTCATTCCATTTCTTTTTCAACTTTTTTCATTAAAATTATACTACTTACCACACATTATTCAGAATAAATTATTCACAATGGTAATAATTGTCCTTATACATTTACAACTCAAAAAGTACTTTTTATGCATAGGTTTTTCTGCTTGTATGAAATATGAAAATGCGGGTGGTCTCAATTCTAAAGTCTCAAATGGTGAAAAATGAAACGGAATAAGGAGTTTTCCATCTATTAGTCAAATGCACAGAAAATGGAAAAGGATCCCATTAAAAAAAGAAGCTTATGAAAATATTGTGAGACATGATACTTGATACTTGAGACTCGAGACTCGAGATAAATACTTGTTTGATGCATTTCAACTACAACTACTCCAATTGAATTGGATTGGATTGTTGAGCTGGTTACATTTTTTCCTGGCTTTATTCAGAGTTTGAAACTATATTGAATGATAAGCAGAGGCAGGGTAAGGAATACCGAATGCTGAAAACTGAGAAGCCAAATCCACAACAAGAGTTGGAATTGAAATTGGACAAGAGACGAGAGAAACGAGGGAGCAGAGAACAGAGATTAGGAAAAACAATACAAAATATACATATACATATACACAAACAAATACAAATACAGTACGCAATACCGAAAAAAGAAAAAAAAGATACAAGTCAGTATGAGTACAAAGATAGAGAAAGGAAGGCTTAAGTCATAACAAGAGTGCCAAGAGAAAAAGAGAAAAGAGAGCGAAAGATCCTGTCCGTGGGGACCTGACCGCTTGCTGCAATTGCACTTGAGCCTTATGCCGTAGTCCGTAGTGCAGCATCAACTTGTATTGTATTTTACTGTATTGTCTAGTGTATGCAGTTTAGATATGAAACAAGTTGCAAATAATGTGATGGTCTTCAAGTTCACCCCCGGCAGATTATAGGCAGATTTGTCGGCCATGGCTTTTAACCCATTGTTGATATCTCCTCTTTTCCCTATCTATTTACTATTTGTATTGTACATTTTGTACACACTCTCCACATTTGTATGTCCTCTTGTGATATGTGAGATGATTGAGATTGGGATTTGGATTTTGATTCCGAGTGTTTTTCTGCTCTTCCCCATTTTTTCTACTCTGTATTTGCATTCTCTGAACATCCAACATCCAAAATCCACCGTCTCAAGTCTTCAGTTTACTTGAGCATTCATCACATGTGTATTTTCTGATGTTGTGTATGTTGTAGATGAGGAAGAGGATAAGGGTTGACTTTTCCTCTGGTGAATTTATCCTCCTTTTCACCGAGTACTCAGTACTCAATACTGGGGAGTGGAGGGTTCAAGTTAAGTATACATTGTACATTGTACATATTCTGCCGGTTGTTGGCTGTCGGTTGTAATGATGAGTATGCAAAGATAAAATCAAAGTCAATGTGATGCGAATAATGTGATGCGAACGGTGGAGGAGGAGAAAAAGAAAAAGAAGATGAAATGAGATGAGAAGGAAAAGAGGGAGAAAAAGAGCCAATGCTATTCATCTTGTTTTATTTTTCTTTCCACTCGCTCCTTACTCTTTACATGAGTGGACATGAACATTGAACATTGAACACTGAACTTGGACTCGGACTTGAAGTTGGTTTGGACTTCGGTTTCGGTTTTGGACTCCACTTTTCCTTTTTTTTCTCTCCTGAGGTAACTTTAGATTTACAATTCACAATCCTCAATGCACTGTAATAAGCTATCTACATGAAAAACATGGTAAAAACTATCTCTTTTATATTGTACATTGTACATAGCTTTGGCTTTGGCTTTGGCTTTGAATGTAGGATGTTGAATGTTGAATGTGGGATTTTGGAGGAAGAAGGAAACGGAGGAAAAGTAGAAGTGACGGCTTTTCTCTCTCCCCTCTTTTTGGACTTTCAGCTCCTTTTTTTATTTCCTCTTATTTTTTTCCTCTTTGTAGTTTTCAGAGTAGAATATGTATTATGTATTATGTATAATGCATCGAGTGTAGAGTGTAGAGTGTAGGGGATGAGAAGGAGAAGGAGAATGGGAATGAAGATAAAGATTAGGATGAGCTTATGTGAATAAATATCTATATATTATAGCACTACACTTTGAAACTTGAGGGAGAAAAAGAATAGAATGGAGTAGAAAGTAGAATGGATCAAGTTGACTATGTATTTATTCTCAAATTCAAATGGACATGAACATTTCTTCGCTCCACAGAGTCAAGAGTTTGGAGTCTAGAGTCTAGAGTCGGGAGTTTTCCTCCTCCGTTGTCTGTACAGAAAATATTATGCGTACATTCTATGATATATTGTTATGGCAAAGTGTGAGTTGTGTGAGTTGTGTGTGTGTGTGTGTGTGTGTGTGTGTGGGATGGAGCCATTTTGTAAATTACCTTACTTGGTAATCTCCTCTTGTCCTGTCTATCACCACCACCATCACAAACATCAGCATGACTTGCCTTGGCGGTGCCGGGGCCTTCTCATGTCATGTCATGTCCTTTCATACTGTGATAGTTGATACATTGATACATCTTCATTTTCATCTCTCCCACTCTCTCGACTTTCAACTTTCCTCTGTAGTCTGTCGTCTTTCGGCTTTCGTCACATCCCCCATCCAAAATGAAGTCCTGGACCATCCATCCATTCATCTATTCATCTACGACTCTATCCAATTGAATGAGAAATCAAGTGTCCAGCATAATTATTATGAGTGCAAAGTCGGAATTTCCCCCTACAAAGTACAAAGTATACATTATATTATGTACAATGTGCAGTCCCTTTTAATTTTCAGCATGAAGACCTTTCTCTCTTTTTTATGATAAACGAGACTAGAATAGTTTTCACACTTGAAGCTTGATGGATGAATAGAATTGGGAATTGATAAGGAAAACTGGTACAAATTTTCCTGTGTTCAGTGTCCAGTGCCAATTTCTAGGTTCTAGATTCTAGATACATGAAAGTAAAAAGTAATTGTATTACTAAATACTAAATACATCAACTTTTCATTCACAATTTATTGAACATTGATCACAGAGCTGATTATTGGGAATTTTAATCTGTCGCCTCTCATGTTTTTATTCATTAATTTATACTTGATAATTCAACCATCACGTTTCAAATTTAAATTGAGTAAAATGTTGTAAATATTTATTTTGATTCTGGCTTTGCATGATTCATCTTGAATTTTGAAGAATTTTCAATAAAGAAACAAAACATATTAAATGAAAATCAAAATGAAAGCCGTGTAAAAGCTAAAGAAAAGCTCATTCTCAATTTTTTAATGCCCAATGTTCAATGTTACAAGCTCAAAGATCAAAGATCAAGCATCAAGCATGTTTTACTTTGTTACCCTTTGACGACTCCTTTTTGAAAAAAATAGACTCGAGAAGTAAAAATATTAATAGCTGAGGAAAACCCTTTCCCTTGTTTCTTTACCTTTCAACTTTCAACTTTCAAGTGGACCTGAAACGAAACACCCACGCCTTTTCTCCTGTTCCACCTCATCTCATTTCAGCTCATTCCCCCACTCAAAGAATACTGATACGCTGACAATGAAATGAAAAGATTCCTGTGTGAAACAAAGACAAAGACAAAGTCAAAAGGGAAGAAAGAAAAAAGAAAGGAGAAAATAGAGCTTCATTCAATAAAATAGAAAAACAAACAAACAAAAGTTTAAAGGGAAATTCCACTCTGGTTTTTTCATCACATTTCCTGGAGACTGGAGATACAAAAAGTCTCTTTTTGTGTTTTTGTTTCATTTCATTTCATTCTTTTTCATTCCAAGGTCAAACAAAACCAAACAAAGAATAACAATAACAATGACAATGCCAGCGTGTGACATATGTACCCTCAATATCAAAATCAAAATCAAAACCAGGAATGAAGGAGAAGGATTGTAGTATAATATCAAATTAATTTGGAAAAACGTAACCCTTTGATGCTGACGCTGCTTAAAATTTTAATTTAAATTACAGAAAAATACCCTCCTAAAATCTTTATCCGTATTCATAATTCATAATTCATGTACATAAAGTAAATTTGAAGAGGGTGCAAAAACAAATTGAGGACTGAGACGAATGATGTATAATTTTCTCCGCCTTTTCACCATCTTTGTATTGTGAAAAGTGTGAGTAGTGAACAGTGGGAGTTGAAAGAAGCGGGAGAAGTTATCTTTAAAAGGATGGAGCACACACAGCCCACCGTAGCCTCTCTCTCTCTCTGAGCCTCGGTCTGAGTTTGGACCATCAGTCTTATGCACTGCATTGAACAATTTCTCAAATTGATGACGGGCATTTGGATTTGGATTTGGAAAGCATCAGAACAGAGAGAGAGGGAGAAAGAGAGGAAAAGTACTTTACGATTGCTACTTGAGATTCAACTTTGTCGATTTATGTACAATGTCAATTTGTATTATACTTGTATGTAAATCTATATGCATGCTGTGTTCTGTATTCTCCCTTTGGCTTTGGTTTTTTAAGAGAGATGTGAAGAGAAAAAAAAGCCCATCTATTTTCAATCCAATGACGAATTTTCATGTCTACATTGACTTTGACTTTGACTTTGACTTTGACTTGGACGGAGCATCTGAGCAAGCGAGAGCGAGTGCTCGTCCTTGATATGAGACATGGACATTTCCAGTTTCCACAGATATTCAACACATTTATGCCGTGTAATTTACCATCGCCCATTTATGTACATTGTACATAGTAAAAGGCGATCTTGTCTCTGCTCTGTTTTCTGTATCTCTGTTGGGCATTGGGATTTTTACTATACTTTGAGTATGAACATATTAAATGTAGCCAAATGGGTGCAACAAAATTTTTATAAGTCATGCGGGAAAAGCCACCCATCATTCCCACATTCACATTCACATTCATATCCATGCGGAAGATGTATGTAGAATGGAGAATGTCCGATGAACATGGGTCTGTTTGGTTTACTCTCAAGTCTTCAAGTCTTCAAGTCTGGAGCTGGGAGATGGACGATGAAAATAATCATACAGTTATCGGGACTTTCCAGGCGCTACCAATTTCCCTTCTGTTCATCTCCTCTCAATTTCTCTTCCATTTCATATTTCATCTCTCCTTTCCACTCTGTTTTCTCCCCTTATTTCAAGTGAACTGGATTCTGAATGCAGAACTAGAACTGAAATTCAAGTTGGTGCTGGTGCTGGTTCTGGTGATGGTCATATCTTTCCAACTACTTGACTACTTGACTTTCCCTCATCTTAAAAGCCAAATAAACTAAAAGTGATGACACTTCATTCTAAAGGCTCAAGTCTCAAGTCTCAAGAATCTGCCTTAAAGTTGACATTTTCAATTTCTCTTTTAGTTTGATCACAAAAACTACACAGCTTAGTTTTTAACTCAAAACTTTTAAGCATCCAAAAAATTATTTTAAATCATTTGAATTACAATAAATCCTGATTCATCTGCTTTTGTGGTAATCTTTTTCTGCTTTTTTTCACCCATAAACAATCAAATGTGTACAAAAAATGTAAAATGTATAGGCTATATTTTTACAATAGATTATGCAATATATAATACATAATACATGACATGTTATAGATATCTGTATTATGTATTATAAATGGCTACATAAGAAGATAGGCTGGTGAGAATAAATATAATACATTTTAGTCAAAGTCCGGCTGAAATGAAATGAACGTGCTGGCAAGAATTTTTGATGACATGGCAAAGGTTTAGGGTTCAGGATTTTGGATTTTGGATTCAGAATAAGATTCAGATTCCGACTCAGACTATTGTATAACTATTATATCTACATTGTCCACTGTCCACTGTTCATGCATCCAGGAATAGAGTATTAGTTCTCCAGTCTGACCAGCGACCAGCGACCAGCGACCAGTGACCAGTCCATCCATATCTTATAATGCCACACATTATTTCCTTGCTTCCCGATTCCCCTTCATCTCAATCTTTTATTTCCTCAACAAGAACAAGCAGAACCTAGAAGAAGAAGAAGAAAATAGATCTTGTGAAAACCAACTTTCATACTTATATAATATGGATGAAGAGAAAAAGAGCCCTTTCCCTTTCCTCTCTTTCTCTCTCTTTTTCTTCCCTCATCTCATCTCCAGTCTCCAGTCTCAACCTCCACAAGGAAAAGTTTATGTGTGTGGACAGAATGAGAAAACGAAAACCAATGTCCATGTGTGCATATTATATAATAATAATAATAATATAATATATGAAGATGCATATGCATTTTCTGTATAAGAATATCTGTAAGCCCGTTTCCCTTTCCCACTCTTTTCTCCTTCTTGTTTTCTTTCTATTTCCCTCCTGTTCAATTCTGCCTTACGATAATAAAGCATAATGTGGACGGTGGACGGTTCTCTGTTCTGTATTCTGTATTCTGTGTTGTGTGTGTAGGAATGGAGAATGAGCCTTTGTAATTCAGACTGTGATGTCTATTTTCTATTTCCATCTCTACGGTCAGACGATGGTGCTGGTCTGGACACTGAAAAGAGCAAGTCAAAATAGCCAAGGTATTATATTTACAACTAGAACTGTATAATATTCTTCTACTTGAGAGAGATCAATATTATGTACATTGTACATGTGGCTGAGAAAGATATAGACAGAAGAAATGGATGGGCTGGAAAAATGAGGAATCTGCAACAAGATGGAGAAAAATATTATATGATAAAATATATAACCAACCCAATACCGAATATCCAACCCAACGAAGAAATATGGATTGGAATATGGAATGAAAGATAAGATAATGCAGAAAAAAATATTACGTTGTATTATTTTACACATAGACACAATACACAAACAGCAAACAGAAACGTCTCCTTTTTGCTTTCTTATTCTTATTCGTATTCTTTTAGTTTTGGAGAAAGTCCCCTACTGCACCGTAAACTGTACACTGTACATTGAAGATTGTAGCATATGGCTCACAAGTTGGAGGAAAATACTGAATCCGAATCCAAGAAAATGAGAAGCAAGACAAAAACTGGAGAAAATGAAGAATCATCTGTACATATTGTATATACGATGAGACTTGGTGTGGGTTGTGGATGCAGAAGAAATCAAGTCCTTTGGATTCCAATTCCAATTCCTATGCACACGCATCGGAATTTATAAGATGGTCAAGAAGAGCAAAGCATTTGTATTTGTAATTTGTAGTCGTGCGTAACAAGTAATAAGCTGGAGAGAAAATCCTGTGAATCTAGAATCTAGAATCTAGAAAATGAAAAATCTTTCTCCTTGACCAACACATTGCAGTGCAAGTGATTTCAACTATGCAGAAAATATACGCTATTTTGAATCGTATACCAGTTGAGCCACTGAGAAAGACAAATAACTCCAGAGTTTCCATGGAAATTAACCTATTTAAAACAGTACTTTTAAAATAAAAAAACTTTCTGGAGTTATTTGTCTTTCTCAGTGGCTCAATTTGTAAAATCAGATACTTTTTTTTAAACTTTTTTCATTTATTTTAATCAATCAATTATTATTTATTATTCATCTAAAGTATCTGGTTTCACCCTTCATGTGAAAAAAATGATGGACGAGTGGAAATTTTTTCAAATTGGTTAGGCAATAAATTTTACATATGAAGTTTGATGTTTGACGACAGTTGTCATGTGACGTCATGAATATGTACTGTACACTGTAGATTTTATACTATATGCAGTACGCATTGTACTGAATTGAAAGGACAATTTTAGACTTTATATTGCAACTGTGACTGTGACTGTGAGTGTATTTGGATTTGGATTTGAATTTGATGGTGATTGTCACACATGGAGGAGGAGGGAAGAAAAGAGGAAAAAAGGAAGAGTCAGTTGAAGGTTTGTTATAGTCGTCCAGACGGACAGAGAGAGAAATAAAGAATACAGAATACAGAATACAGAACAACTCACACTTGGAAAGAGTGAGACATGACATCATGAATCGAAAGCGAGAATCGAATTTAATACCAATGAATAAGAGTGACAGCGGACGTCCACTTGAGACTCTAGACCGAGACTCTCTTCTCTAGAATAGAGAATTGAGAATCGAGAAGCTCGGCTCGGCCATGGTTGTCTGAATAAAAGAAGCTCAATTTACCCGTACGCCCTTCCCATAGTAATAACACACAATATATTCCAATATTACAATTCCAAAGTCCGAATCCTACGATTCTACGATTCTACAATTCTACAATTCTAGGATTCTAGACACCCTCACAATTCTGTAGCCTGTATTCTGTAGTCTGAAGAGTCTCTCTGAATCAAGATATAGATAGATGTATAGAGGCCTTGCC
>JABASP010003540.1:0-13457 GCA_019776565.1 Sminthurinus signatus
CCGCAACTGATTCACATTGGAGATGAAATCAGAATATATTTAGGATGTACCTACGTTGTACGTATAGTATATAGTATAATCTATTGCATAGTTACAAGTTATACGAAACTAAATGCAAAGAATCAATTTTCTAATGCCCGTTCTTTCCTTTCCTCGATCCGTTTCCGCATCTTGCCTTCGTACATAGTACATATTTTGTATTACATATATTATGTAAAGCGTGTTGATGATGATCCCGAGGACTATCTATTACTACCTACTACTACACAAATCCAGGGAGAATGGGAGTGTTTCAACGCGTCATTGTCAAAGATCGTTTTCCATTTCCTCATCTACACTTTCTTTTGTCCCTTTTCGTCTTCATCGTCAATCGTCAACCGTCATTCCGCCGTTCACTGGAGAAAAAACGAATTCATCTTGTGTCTCTTTTCACTCCGCCTTTTTGTCCTCCTCCTTCTGCATGTAGTATGTATATCTGATGCATAATGTAAAAGAAGAGGTCAAAAACTTTGTCCAAGTTCTTTTCGACCAAAAAAAAGAAGAAGATACCCCTGCCATTTGAAATGTGATGATGCAGAGTAATGTCGAGTGTACAAGGCAGAAGGTAGTAAGTAATATACACACAAATACATGGATACAGGATGCAGGTGCGTTAACTCTGCTATAAACTAAACTCTAGTTTGGAATAGTATGTATGATGACTTTTTAATTATTTTCAACTAAATAACTTGAACATGAATCAGTTTCTTTAAAATGTCCAATAATTATAACTCGGCTTGGTTTCTGGATGGACCAAAATATTTGTGACATTCTTCCTCGTAGTATTAAATATTATAGTTTATAGTATTTTGCTGGAAGACATTTAATATATTATGTATGGACAATGCACAATTTACATCCAAACATCCGAATTCCAAATAATATGGAAAATGTAGAAATGCTGTGTACTTGTTTTATGTATTTTGGTATTTGATATTTGGTATTGTTACTCAAAGTAATAATAGTGCTGATGATGCGAGTGTCTTTATCTGTATTTCTGGACTATGGACTCTAGTGTGTATGGTGTATGTGTGTTGGACTGAAGTGGATTCAGTTATCTCTCTTGCATGCTCTGTGCTTTCTCTTCTCTCCGAGACTCCAGAATTGCGACTAAGAGTTAAAGAGAGAGAAAGAGAAAGAGATGGAGAAGTTTGGAGTTTGGAGTTTGCAAAAGTAAAGGCATAATGTCCAAATTTGTATACACATTTGTAGACTTGAACGACAGAGAGAGGGAGAGAGAGGGAGAAAGTCAATGTGATTTTGAAAAGGAGGAGGAGGAGACGAAGAAGAAGAAGAAGAACTCACATTGAGAGCTGGAGAAGTTGGAAGTGAGAATTTTTACTGAGCAAAATAATGCAGCCTTGGTGATGATTTATGAAAATCGTTAAAAGTCTCTAGCTCTGCTTCTAGATATCTCTGTCTCTGTTTTTGTCTCTTGGTCCTCCTCTTCTTCTCTTCGTCTCTTCTTCTCCTGTCCTTGTTCCTGCACTACTCCTACTACTCCCACTGCTATACGGCTACATACTTCAAGTATGGAAACAAAAGGAAGAATTGCACGCAATAATTCTCAACGTCAGGACCAGAGATCGTTAGAGAGTCAAGAGATTCAAGAGACAATTCTGCCTCCGCCTTTTCTCTGTTATGAGCTCTCCTTCTTCTTCTTCTTCTACTACTACTACTACTTGAAGGAGAGAACTACCGGCTACAGGAGAAGAAATAGGAGGAAGACGGTTCATTCCCATTTTACCATTTTAGTTTAGTTCAGTTTCAGCTTCAATTTTGTTGCTCCAGGTACAGTTATGCTTTATTCTATGTTACGAGTTACTATATGTAATATGTAGCCGCCGTTTAAAACTCGACCAAAAGACTATACACAAACTTAAGTACTTGTTCTTAACGCCGTCCTCTTCGTCTCCATCTTCGACATCCACATCCACATCGTCGTCATCTCCAACTTTAACTCTTCTTTCCAACCTCCAACAATGTGGAATGTGGATATATTAGCCATCTTTCAGCTCCAGTCTAAAATCTAAAGTCTAAAGTATCTTCACAACTGTGCACAGTATAAAAAGTACATTGTACAATGTACATAGGTGCGTATGTAATATGTAGCTATGTAATTGAATAGTGAGTAGTGAATAGTGAATAGTGAATAGTGAACAGTAACTTTTGTCTCTCTCTGTTTCATCGTCAATCCAGAATTCAATGTATTTATGTATTGCCCGTTGCCCGTTGTCTATTGTCTATTGTCTATCCTGCACTGTGCATTGTGTAGTATCTAGTATCTATAGTCTCAATGCTTTCTCTTCTTCTTCAGCTTCTTTGTTCCTCAAGTGCCGTTCCCTTGTTTCTTGTTTCACATGTACATGATAAATAATATTGAAAGAGTACAGAGTATATAAAGTATAGAGTATTATTATTATATCTGTAGAAGTGAGGAGTTGGAAGTTGGGAATCATGGAGATTTTCCATAGCTGTTCCATAATTTTATCTCCTTCACACTACAACAGATAGAAGATAGATATTTACTTGCATCATCCCGAACATGTACACCAAGTATAATAGATAATAGTGTGTGTCTTCTCTTACAAATCTTCTGGTGTTTCTCCGCTTCTACAATTACAATAGGCAGTGGGCCTAACAAACAGAGAAACTCCAGGAACCAGGATTCTCCATCTTCCGTTATCTCTCTGCTTTCTATATTTCCCGTCCTGTACCCCTCCTTCTGCATCTGCATCTACATCTGTATTTGTAGCTTTAGCTGTAGCTGTGTCTGTCTTTGACTGTTTGTATGGATTTGTGAATTGTGACTTGTGAATCATCTCGATCCGCTATCCGCACTCAGATACACATTACACATTATTGTAGGAAATAATAGTTTATGCAGCAGTCGTGAGTTGTAATCAAATGATATATCGTCTATATAATGTATAATGTTCCCGTGGTGGAAAAGAGTACTAGTTCATAATATGCTAGCCATTTGGTATTTGGTATTTTGTTATTTCGCAGTTGGAATCATAAATTAGGTTCTGGGTGTTGAAATTCGGATGTGGATTTGAATTTGGTGTTAAGATTACTTAAATCTCAAATTTTAAAAAAGTTGCAACTTTCACACTGCAGTTTTATTGAATGTATAGAAAATAGAAAATGATTCTGGAAATTCTGGAAAGTTGAAATTTTAACTGTAATTACTTTTCTTGTCCTTTTTTTTGGCTAATTTTGTATATTCTTTCATTTGTAACCAAGTTGTTCATGTTCCTCTCATGAGTTAGAAACTGTATGACAGACAGAGACAGTAGGTGTAATGTGAAAAATAAGCAAGGAAGAAGGAACAACGAAGAATAAACAAGCTTCTTTATAGACGAAATCCCTTTCAACTTTCAATGGAAAAATAGGGAGCATAACGTTTTGAGTTTTGAAATGAATTTCACATGCAAATGGTACATTTAAAAACATTCTGCTCCGCACATTCTTCAATTTAAAAGTTTTAATCCCAGCTCCGTCATACATAATATATTATATTATGTATTATGTAGTATGTACATGATGCATTATGCATACAGCAAAATACAGCGTACAGTATACTTTTATACTTTTATACATTGTCCTCTCGGAACAAATTGAGTCGTGAAAGATTCAAGAAATATTGAGACCAGACAAAACTTGAGGCTTGAAAAGTTGAGATAATCCGCTCAATTTTATGCATGCATGATGATGATGCTTCCTCTCTCAAAATCAAGTCAAGTCAAACCAAGTCAAGCCAATTTTAGGTTCTACATTCTACATTCTACATTCTAGATTCTAGCCAAGCGAATTCTAGCCAAGTTGAAGCCAAAGGAAATCTCGAATCTTTCTTGAATCTTGAATCTTGAGTCTTGACTTTGGCCTTTTGACTCTCAACTCTCAACTCTTTCCCTTTGACTCGACTCAACTCTCAATTCATTCGACTCGACTTGACTCGACTTTTCTTTACTCTAGTTACTTCTCATTTCTCATCTCTCATCTAGACTTGGCCTGACTTTAGACTTGAATCTTGAGTCTGAGTCTTGAGTCAGTCCAAGATTCTTGATTCCGAATTCAAGATCAGTTCTAGAATTTCAAATTCAAAGTGACTGTAATCCAACTTGAATTACAGACAGAAAAGGCTGGTCTGTCCGTCGTCCGTCTTAGACCCATCTGTATACAGTATACAGTATACAGTTTGTGCATTGAGAAGAGAGATGAAATAGCACAAATCAACCTATCTGCTCTTTCTCATCTCTGGTCTCTGGCTTCTGGCTTCTGGTCTCTGATCTGTGATCTCAAGGAGAAAGTTAAGTTAAGTTAAGTTGGAATCTGGAATAAACACAAAGTTAAGGAAATTTAGAGTTGTGGGTCAAAAATCCTCCACCAAAAACCAAAAACCCACACAGCTCACACAGCTCATGACTCATGACTCATTACAAACTTTCAACTTTTGAGTGTAATCTCATGTATTTTTTGTAATAGAATCAAACAAAGGAAAAACAAATGCAAATACAAATACAAATGTAAACTTGAGACTTTTGAGGAGCATTCACTATAAAAATGAGTACAACGTATATTATGCAAAATTGTATACATAACCTCGACACTCGACATTACAACTGTACTTTGTACTTGCATTATATAACTTAGAACAATGAACAATGATATATACTATAGACAGGGCTGTTTGGTGTTTGTTATTTGTCCCCTCAAATTCGTTATTACACAGTCCTAAATACGATAGAGAGCGACACTTGCCCTCCAAATCCTATGCGAGCCCAACTCCACAAAACCGATTGATTACACATGTACATGAACATTAGGGGTCTAGTATCTAGTACATAGTACATATAAAATACATGTAGCCTCTAGACTGTGCTCTGTGCTCTGTTCAGAGTTTGTGTCGGCAGTAGAGACAGATTGCACATATAGAAATGGGAAACTCAAAGAAGATTTACAAGGAGAGAGACGAAAACACAAACGGAAAGGAAAGTAAAAAGTAAAGTAAAGCAAACCATGGGCAAGTCATGCAAGCGGAAGGCAGGAGCATAGTACATCGTACATTACAAATCACAAATCAGAAGGCTGCGGACTGGATGTGCAAAATAAAATAACGGGCTGGGAATTTCACTCTTCTTCTTCTTCTGGGTTAGCTTGTGATATGCACTATGCACCATGTACCAATGTACAATGTACCATGTAAGGAGACTAGAGACTGGAGACTGGAGATATCTCCCACACAGACCTAATATTTTATGCCAACATACAACATACAGCATACAGCATAGAACATGCACATTACACATCATATCTCTGCACTTCCAATTCCTCGAATACGAATTCATACGAATTCACATGGATCTTCCGTCTTCTGTGAAATGCATCTAACATATGAAATATTATCATATACCCTGTATTTTCTTCCTTCATCCATTCCATATTCCATATTCCATGGGAAATGAACAGACAAATACCGAGTATTATAAATTCAAAGTTAAAATTGTGTACAAATATTGAAATATTGAATATAATATTATGCCTATTACAGATCCCTTTCTACTTTTCATTTCCCTTTCATTTGTGTTTACATTGCACATTGTGCTCAAAACTCCCAAGTCAGTGCACTGTAAGTGTAAAGTGTAAAGTGTAGATAAATAAATTCAAAGTCGAGTATGGAGAATTTATACTTTTGTGATTCTCAGTATCAGAATCAGAATTTTAAGTCTGAAGAAGGATGCATCATAGTCTGGAGTCTGGTAACCAAACACCAAACACCAAACATACTCTCTAATGGTATGTAAAAAAACGAGGATCCATCTCATAAGAGTGTGTTTTGTACTTACATTTGTGTGTGTATCCCATGGATTTCAACGGAAAGGATTTGTGTATTTGTGTATATGAAAATCACCACCAGCCCAGGGAAGACAAGGACGACAAGGAGAAAGGAGAAAGGAGAAAGGAGAAAGGAGAAAATATCAGCACTATATGTTTTCTCTTATTCTCTTTAGCACAGTTGCACGATGCACAATGTACAGTGAGAAAAGGGAAAAAAACATGTTCTACATGTACAATGTACAATGACTATGACCATGTCTATGAGGTATGAGTAAGGACAGTTTCGTGCTCTACAGTCGTTTTTCTCCTTCGCCAAGAAGGAGAGCGAGATAGTGGCAGACAGGCTTTCTCTTTGGCTCTTCTCTGCAACTCTTCAGTTCTCTTTTTTCTTCTTCCACTTTGAAATGTGCTAGTGCCTGGTGCGATGTATGTGAAAGCATATAGTCAGTAGTCAGTAGTCAGTGGTCATGTCTGTAGTACTACATGCACACAAATGAATGCATCCTGAATACCGAACTACCAAAATATGGAACTACGGAAGTACGGAAGAGAACAAAAACTTCATGACTCTTATATTGTACATTGTACAGTTTGTAGTTTGTAGTTCTTATAGGGATTTTCTACACGTATTTATACAGTGTATATTGTAAATTGTATATAAATAAATCAAAAACACAACCAAATCAAATCAAAATAAAACTGTGTTTGGTTTGTATTCTGTATTCTGTAGTTTTAAACACTTTGAAATTTTCATGAAAATCCAACATACATCTACTTTATGAAAGATCCTATTTATTTTTGCAGAGAGTTGTGGATAGTTTATTATTATTTATATTTTATATGTAGACCTCAAAATATTTCCAAATTTCCAATGTCCAGTTACATGGGTAGTTTGTAGTTTTGGCAATGTTACATTTGATATTTCATACAAGAGCTTTTTAGTTTCACAGCTGAATGCTGAATCGTGTAGGATTGGTTTTAGGTTTTGAGTTTTGAGATTTGAGTTTTGGGTTTTGGACTTTAGATTGGATTGAATTGAATTGTCAAGCTGACATTTCATTCCTACCTTTCCGTTTCTTGTCTTGTTCTTTTTCTTCTCCTCGTCCTCTTTCCTCTTGGAAAGTCCTTTCACTCCAGACTCCAGAATCTAGACTCTATCCTCTAGATTCTAGACTCTAGACTGTATGACTGAGTGTAGTGAATGAAAAAGGAAAGGAGAAGATGGGAAGAAGAGCTCTTAGCTCTAATCTGAAGATGCCTTACTCAGCTGGTTTTTCCCTTCATCTCAAAAAATCAAGAGGAGACTCCGCACTCCGCACTAGACACTCGGCATTCTTGCATACATCATTGAAATTCACACGAATTCCCTTTTCCATACACCATACAAGCATAGTGTACAAAATGTTCAGTATACTTATACAAGACAGAAACATGAAGACTAGTCCGTTTTGATATTGTGTGCAAGCCTACAACTCGAAACTCCAAGCTCCAAACTCCAAACTCCAAACTCCTACCTTACATTTTAAATATAAAGTATAAAGTATGCAAAGAATATACACACATTTTATGAGAGTGAGGGAGTCTCTTTGTGACGCTCTTGTTCTGTCTATTGAAGAGTGAAGAGTGAGGAGTGAAGCCTTTTTCTACTGCAGAAATATACATACATACATACTACTCTTTCACTCACTGCTCAATACTCAATACTTGGTACTCACTTTTCTCTTTGTCACTCGTCAACTCTCCTTCTCTTTTTTAGTGTGCACTACTCAGTCTCATTTTTCAATCCTCAATCCTGCTGGCTCATATTTGATATTTGATATTTGATAGTCTCAACTCAAGGACAGTTTTCCAATGTTCAGTGTTCAATACTAAAATGTAGAATTTAGAATATAGAAATTTTGGTTGATTCCGCAAAAAACTTTGTACATTGTGCATAGTGCACAGTTTATATGCAAGTATTAAATATGTTCTGATATACTGTTCGGAGGACTTTGGAAACAGGAAAATTCAAACATAGACACGAGACAAAAATTTCCATGAATAAAAATCTTCTTTGTCTACCCAGAAAAATCCCTCAATTACCAAAAACTCCTCTGTATTACTTTTCATCAACATTTTGAAAAAACTAATTATAAAAATAGAAATTTGTGGGAAAATTCAGCAAATTTAAAATTGCAAAAAGGATCTATAGAAGATTTGGAAGAATATTCATTATTCATTATTAATGCATAAATACTAAATACTGTACGCGGATGCGTTATTTCTACCATATTTTCTATAGGCAAATACAATTCATTTAAGAATAAAAAGATATCACAGATAACATTTTTACATTGTGTATTGTGTGCACGTGCACATTAACGGATGTATACTGTGTACTGTTCTCGATGAACAAACAGAAGAACAGAAGAGAGATAGAGAATAGAGAGTGTAGAGCTCTTCAGCTCAGAGTTTTTTGTTTGCATTGTTTTTTTTTTCAAAAAAAAGGGAAAGAAAAGAAAGGAGAAATGAGAAGGAACTAAGCCAAATGTCCCCTCTTTTCCCGATCGGCACTTCATTATTCTCCACTCTTTCTACCTATTCTCTCTGTGTTCTCTGTGTTCTCCGTATTCAGATGGCTCTTTCAAAGTGCTCAGCCAGCAACTTTGTCTTGTCTGGCTTGGCTTGGTCTGGTCTGGTTGTCTCATTCTCCTTTTTGTTCTATCTCTGTTCTCTGTTCTTCTGTTTTCTTCCATTTCTTTTTTTTCTTTCTTTCCAAAATTCCACAGTTTTCCAACTTGCAATCTTTTTGCCATAAGGTAAAGTTTACACCGGATACAAGTCCAAGTCCAACTCCAGTTCCAACTCTAGTTTCAGTTTCGGTTGTAATTCCAATCATGCATATAGATTCTCCTATTATGTATAATATAATACTTTTTTGATATTGTGGAGCAAGAAAAAAAAGGGTAGAAAGTATAGAGTAGAAAGTGTCATTGATATTGCCATGAGCCAGGAGGAACAATGTGAAAGTAGATGTGGAACATGTCTCGGACCAACCTTTTCCCTTTTCCCATCATTTTTTCATCCGGCTCATTCTCCTTGGTCACTTTCTATCCATCTATCTATGTGTAGGAAAACAGGGTACATGTTACATGTTACGTGTCCCCCAGTTCTCCAATGTCCAATGTTCTCCATTTAACCGTTTTACATTCTACATTTTAGATCCTAGATGCTATGTTGCTTCCTTGCTATGTTGTACCTTGTACGTTGAACGTTGTTCGTCTGCCAAAGGGAAAGAGAGAAAACAAAAATGCAGAGAGAGAGAGCGAGGGAAATAGAAATAGAGACGTTTGTCGTCGCCTATGAACTATCTTTGAGCCAGTCCAAAGTTTCTAGTTTCTATAGTTGCACTCGCCGCAGATTTCTATTTCTTCTGGACTCGTACCAATTTTTCTCTGTCGAATGTCCATGTCGAATTTCCAACTCCAAACTCCAACCTTCATCTGCCGGCTCTCTCTTTTCTTTTTCTTCATCTTGGTCCTGGTTCTTGTGTCTTTTCCTTTTTTCTCTTATCCAATGGTTTGCAATGGTTTCGGTTTCGGGTTCCTTCTTTATTTTTTCTTCTTTGTACTTTGTACTTTCTACAGCTTCCTACTTGCTACACGTGTCTTGTTCACCTTTAGTGTTCACCATTCACCATTCAATGTTCAATGCTCAATATTTAGTGGCGTCCCAAAAACTTGTCTCTCTTCATCTTCCTGTCTCATTCCTCAGTCTCAGTTTTTTCAGATAAAAGTGGACTTTTTATTTCCATTTCTATTCTCATTCTACTTTTTTACTTTTTATTTTCTATTGCAATGTCAATGATAAAACTAGAAACCGGACTAGAGACTGATGTTTCCTATTTTTTCAATTTCCTCTCAACTGTTAGCTGTTTAAAAAGCTTGTATATCTCAACTTTCAAAATTTCAAAATCAAATGCAGAGTGTTATTTTTTTATTTTTATCTTGATTTTGTATGATAATAATAATATTGCCAATGATGATGTTATAATGATGATAATAATAGCGATGAGGATGTAGATTGTAGATTGTGGATATCTATCGGCCCGAGATGGGATATCGCCAGCCGAGTTGCCTTAGTCAGCAGTCAGTTGTCAATTCGCACAGTCGTATTTCTCCACTTTGGACTTGAACCAAACCAAACCAAACCAACCCAAATCGAGATACAGCAGCAGCAGCAGAAATGTTTGTAACTGTGAGCATTTCCATTGCATTTTGCATCGGATTGGATTCGTTGGGATTGAATTGCCTTTGGGTTGCATTTGCCATTTTTACATTTGTCATTAGAAATTCGCCGCATCGTTTGTCATCTTCATCTTCATGTTCAAATTCTCGTTCAACGTTCAACGTTCAGCGTTCAGGTTCACTTTCATGTCCTATTCCATTTCGATTTCCCATTCCACGTCATAACACAGAACATTATACACTATACACTATACACAGCTACTCGCATTCATGCATGCGGCATGCGATACGCAATATGTATAATGTATACATTATACACACAAAGTACAAGCTAGAGGAACATTAGCTGTTCCTAATACTACATTTGAATTTGACATTGATGCCATACACGTTACAAGTTACACATTACACATAACACAATTCTCAGTCAACTCCCTCATCATTCAACTTTAAGTCCTTGTGTTCATCATTCATTTTCCAAAGCTCAAGTTGAATCCATGAGGTTCATCTGTACTGAGGTTTCAACTTGCTTTAAACTTGGTCATTTCCAACTTCCAACGAAATCAGAAAAAAATGCCGAATTATAATATTTGATACTCATTACTCATTAATACTGATTTTCCTGCAAATTCAAAAAATCCAAATGGCAATTATTCATGAGACTGAATCAAGGTGAAAAAAGATGAGAGAAAAAAGAAAAAGATCTTCAATTTCAAATCTCTTCATCATTTGATAATAATTTACTTGTTCACCACTCTGTACTTTTTGTGGTCATTATTCATCATTTTAATTCCAATTCCAATTCAATACGAAAGCAAAAAAAGCTATTCATGCTATTCCATGAACTGTTGTCCATGGCCCATGGCCCAAAGAAGCAATAAAAATAAAGGTACAGACATGTACAACGTATTCATGCAGTGTATAGTATATAAAATGTTAAACCGGGAAAGAAAAAAAAAGAGCTTTTATTGAAATTAGACCAAGAGTTCCAGTCTAGAGTCAACTCCAGTGACTTGAAATCAAGTCTTATGTAAATATAATATATTATATATTATACTCCTGTTTGCACCAACTACAAGGAGAATGGCCGTTCTCCCTTCTCGATTCTTGACAGTCGACAGTCGACAGTCGACAACAAAACACTCCTCAATGCACTTTACTTTATTCTGAACTTCTCTGCATTCCTTTTTTCTCATTAGTTGTTCCTCGTACATTGTGTGTTGTACATCTACCGATACAATTATTTACATTAGATATGAAGATAGAGAAAGAACAAGTGAGTGTAAAAACCACAAAATCCTTTGGGTATTTTTGTCCAGATTCCAGCTCGTGCTTTTCACCATCTCTGAGCTTGGGGTTTGCATTCAATTTAAAATAATGTTTCTGCACGACCGCGCTCTTCTCGTTGCTCTCAGTTTTTGCTATTTTTCTTTTTAATGAGGCAGATTTGTCCAAGTTTTTGACGCTACTTACAATGTCAAATTTCAGCAGTAGGATTTTTAACAGTCCATTTATCGTACATAATTATTCTTGTTTTCTAGAAAGAGAGAGCTTTCTCAAACTCAAAATTTCCCAATTGAATTTGTGAATTGCGCAAAATTGACAAAACATGGTAAATTTGAATTGTTTATTGAACTAAACATTTGTACAAAAACTATAGCAACGCAAAACTATTGCAAAAATGTAACATAAATTAGTGAATTAGATTTAATCTCGAATTGGACGCTTCATTCTGCGGGGAACCAAAATTTCTCTTTTGCTAAAAATACTTTGATATTATCACTGATTTTAGAACTTGTTCAGGTTTTTGCAAGTGGCCGGGAAGACCTTCAAAATCTAACCAAAAGTTTTAATTTTGCACTTTTTTTGAGAAAACTCGCTCCAGAGAAGAGTCAAATGCACATTAATGACTCATTGAACCAAATTTAGTTGCTCGCGGGTATACATTTGCATGGTGCAAAGTTTTGGAGGTTTTGAAAAATTCCAAGTGGCTCAGAAAAATTAATAAATGTAGCAAAAATTTAATGACCATAATGAGCAAAAACCTTTCACTCTGCATAAAACTTTTTTGTTTGGGCGAATTTTGAGCTGAAAAAAATCAGCGAGGTGTAACGTAGCCACAAAAGACCGATGCCGTTGATAAACCCGAACAATGGAATCAAGCAGAGATAATAAAAAATGGTGACTGTTTTTGACCTCTGAGTGACTGCAGTCTTAGTCTACTTTTTAGTGTGAACACTTTGATTGTAAAAAGTACCCAAAGAAAAACAAGAAAAAAGGGAGCCCTTGAATTTTGTACAATACACAAACATTTGACATTGAACATTGAGCATTGAGCATTGAACGTTGGAGATGTTGACATTGACTGCAGCAATGCGCAGTCAACTCTCCACTGAATCTGAATTTGACTCGGAATCCAAATCTGAATCTGGGACATGTTTACTTACTATTGTAAAAAAGTAACGGAGGACGAGAATGGACAATGGAGAATGAACAACATAGTCGCAAGTCACAAAGTACAAAGTACAAACAGGGTTTTCTCACTCCAGTCCAGTTTTATCCAAAACGGTTCATTTCCTCCTAGATTTTATGCGTCTGTTTGAATGTTCCTCTGGGGACGGATGGAAATGGACAGCAGTCCACAGTCTACACTCTACAATCTACAATCTACAGTCCGAGCCTGCCTGTCAAGTCCTCCGTTCTTCCTCCTTTTAAGTGATGCTCCTCTTCAACTTTGATCAACCCTGGATTTCTGTTTCTGGATTTCTAGATTTCTAGATTTCTCCTTTCCCCCGTCCACTTTCCCTTTTACTTTTACTTTCTCTTTGAGCCTATACTAAGGTAAAAAGTATAGGTATAGAAGTATAGGATATACAGGATAAAAGATGTAAGACTCGTCCATAAAACTCTCTCCATCCTCTCCAATCGCCCGTTCACCTCTATTACCATCATTTCAATGACAATGAAAATGACAATGAAGTTGCCGATACGGATGCTCATTCCAATGCCATTTTGACAGGAAAATGGTCCAAAGTCCACCGTTAAAACCGTCCAAATGCTCAAAATGCTCGAAATGCTCAAAACGCTCAAAATGGATCAGCATTTCGCAGGAGAAAACCAAAGCGAAAGTCAACGCCAAAACCACAGACAAACAAACAAACAATGGTAACTACTCGACCCTTTCTCTTCTTCTGTTGACCATACATATTTGATTGAGCAGTTTTGTCCTTTTGAGTGTCTAGTGTCTAGTGTTTAGTACAGGTATGAAGTGGATACATAAAGCATCCAATGTAAAGAGTAAAGAGACACATTAGTAAATGTAAGATATAAGATAGAAGATGGGAGATGGGA
>JABASP010003541.1:0-13456 GCA_019776565.1 Sminthurinus signatus
ACCTTTACAATTTTTTACAAGAAAAATCTCGTACATGCATGCTTTTTTTACATTGCTCATTTTAAAAAAGCTTACATGGTACTAATGTCATAGTTTAACATTTAACATAATAATATGTAATACCGTATAAATATTTATACAACTAGTCTTCTTCTACTTACCCCTCTATACTTTCACGTCTAAATATTCATTTCACATGAACGCAATAATATTACGCGCTCTGTCTTGTTTCATACTTAATATTTACATGTATAACGTACGGAAGTACGTAATAAAATATGAATAATAATAATAATAATCAAAGATCACATAATATAAGATTATAGCGATGTACTCATTTTCACCCCAAAAAACAAACAAAAACAAAAAACGATGTAGGTAGTTTTACATTTCATTATAGTGAGACTCGATTAACTATAATATAATATAAAACGTTGTAAACTAGAGATTCTATACAATTTGTATACTTCAAAGAACACTGACGATTTGTAGTTTTAGTCCTTTAGCATTAAAAACATTCCACATTTGTTTTATCTGTATATATATACAAAACGGGTGATAAGTACTTTGATTGAACTTATTTGTAGTACAAATAACAAATAATATTTCAATGTAAAATGAAACACCTGGAGACTATCATTTATAGAATAGAAATACCGTATATGTTATACGTATAAAATACTTATATGATATAGTCTATAATATAATATATATAATATACACATGCCGTATAAATATCCTATAGATGCGTATACTGCACTTTTTTCTTACAGGGAAAAAATGTGTTCATTTTCAAACTTTAAAAAAATAACACGGTAGACAACAGTATAGATGTGATATATTAAAAAAAAAAAACAATAATTTCCTTTCAGAATATATTGATACCCTTTATCCCTTGTGTTCTGGAGATTCAATGATGGTATTTTAGCATCCTTGATGATCCTACTTTCAATTTTCATTTAGATTTTTTGCAGAGATTCAAAGGTGCATCTATACGAATATATAAATATTAAAATCATAAGATTTAATACTATATTTTATAACAAATTTGATTCATGGAAATCTATACATTCATAAAATTAAGGATTATAGAATAAATTGTGTGTAAATAATATTTATCATTATAATTTATGACCATATAATTTATGATCATATAATTTATAATATAATATGTAGAATTAATAATTACCTGAAGAAGCATTTGAAGGACTACTGCTACTAGTAGATTTTGTAGAATTTGCTAAATTCAAAGCTTGATTCAATGCTTCACTGCTACTAGCAGGATGTACAAAAGGAAGGAATGAAGTCCAATTGGGTTGACCTTTTTGACTCAAATTAAAAGCATTAGCATAATCCAATCCAGGAATTCCCATCAACAATGGATTTAAATCATTTTTAGAAGGAGGATTAAAATATGCAGCCAAGGCAGGTGAAAATGGTGAAAACCCTGGAAGTAACGAACTATAATAAGAAGCTGCAGCAGCTGTACTTGCATTAAAATCTGAAAGTTGTTGTTGTTGTTGCTGTTGTTGTTGAAATTGTGAAAGAAAATTATTGGAAGAAGGTGAAGACTTGTCCATTCTTTCCCTTTGTTTTGAAGGAGATACACTATTACTACTACTACTACCACCACCGCCACTATTACTGGCTTTGGTTTTACCACTAGATTTATTTTGTGATTTATTGCCACTTGAAGTAGATGAATTAGTATTACTACTACTTTTAACAGGTTTTACACGTGATTTAGATGAAGACGATGATGCTGCTGATGATGTTGAACTATTGTCACTCATTTTACTTGGTTTGTCTGATGGAGGAATTGAATATGGTGAATCAAGTAAATTACGAAGAAAAAATGAATTATCCAAATTGGAATTCAAATGTGATAATGAATGGAATGGAGATGAAGGTTCTGGTGATTTTAGCTTTGCTTGCTGTTTTTGTTTTTGTTGTTGCTGCTGTTGGTGTTGTTGTTGTTGCTGTTGTTTTTGTAAAAGTTGTAATTGTTGTAGTTGTTGTTGTTGTTCTTGATAAAGCTTTTTTGGTGATTTGAGTTTTGTTGAATTTGTATATTCTGATACTGGAACTTTAAATGTAGGATTTGAAAGTACATTTGATAATGGCTTCTTAGATTTTGATTTATTGCCTACCTTTTTTTCTAAATTTTGTTGTGGTTGTTGCTGTTGTTGATAATGATGAGGAACACTAAGAGAACGACTTTTACTATCACTACTACTACCACCACTACTACTACTACTATTTTTATTTTTGGCAAGAATAGAATTGACTGTATCTGAAATTACACTAGACATTGCTTGTTGTTGAAGAAGTTGTTGTTGAAAATCAAGACCAAGATGATTTGGATAAGCATTAAAATTTAATGATGATGGATTTGTTGCATTTGCAAGGAGATTTAAATAA
This sequence comes from Sminthurinus signatus, assembly GCA_019776565.1. Lineage (NCBI taxonomy): Eukaryota > Metazoa > Arthropoda > Collembola > Symphypleona > Katiannidae > Sminthurinus > Sminthurinus signatus. The sequence continues at coordinate 2,422 of JABASP010003541.1, forward strand.
TTTGGTGGCATTGCTTTATTGTATAACTGGTTTGCAAGTTCTGTAGTTCCCATTGGAAAAAACATGGAGTCTAATTTTTGTTTCATATCAGAATCTGCTATTGCAGATGAAGCAGCAGCAGAAGAAGAAGAAGATTTACGATTACTATTACTTAAATTCAATATAGATTCATTACCACCACTGCTAGTATTGCTACTATTACTATTTCGGCGTTGAGATTTAATAAGACCACTATTATTTCTATTATTATTACTGCTGGTATTATGTTGTCCATGACTTTCTTGTGTTGATAATTTCCCTTTCTTTGATCTTTTGGGTTTACTAGTATCACTAGAAATTCTAGATAATTCCATTTGTTGTTGCTGTTGTTGTTGTTGGAGAAGAAGTAATGAAGAAGGAAAAGATGAAGAAGATTTTGGTATTTTAGATAGTGAAAGTGCTGATGACATATCCTGTGGAGTTTTAGATCTACTATGTTTTCCAATATTTGTTGATGTTGTTGATGAAAGTGGAACAGTGAGTATTGTCTTTTCTTTTCCTCCTGGAGAATTTTTTGTCTTTGGAGTTGAACGTGGACGGTGGGGAATTAAAGGAGGAAGTGATAATGATGACAAATCAAGAGAATTATCTACAATGCTATCTGGAGTACAAGATGGTGTTGTTCTCCTATTGTTAGTACTAATGATTCCTGGAGAAGCGGAAGGGGTTGATGATGCTGATGATGATGTAGGTGGTGGTGTTATTAAAGGAGATTTATCATTTTGTTGTTGTTGTTGTTGAATGCTCATTTCACATTCATCTTTATCTAAAGAAGTGACATCCTTTTCAATTTTCTTTGATAGACAATTAGCATAATAGTCTATAACCTTTTCTTTTCGAACAATTGGAAAAGAATTTTTATCATTACTATTATTACAACCATTATTCTCCTCATTTTGTGCTGGTAGCGGTGGTGGTGGTGGACTACTACTATTACTACTATTTATAATGTTAATTTTAGAATCTTTTTTATCACTGTCAATGTTTTTGTTAATTTTATCACACTCTAGGCACTGTTGTATAGTAGCAGTAGTTTCAACTAGAGTGTCATTTGACGGTGTTTTTTCTTTTTCTTCTTCTTCTTCTATAGTAGAACTTGTCGTAGTTGTAATTGGGGTTGTTGATGGTGATGATGTTGATAATAATGATAATTTCTTTATCATAGATATAGAATAAGGTTGACGAATTAATTGCAAAAGATCTTTATGAAATTTTTGATACAACAGTTTTCGATTTTTAATAGTACATGGCGCAGGCCGCATATAAAATTGTATTAATTCACTTGAAGCTCCTTTTTTGGGAAATCCAGAAATCCGTTTTTGTACACTTTCTGGTGACACTGTATAAGCAACAAACAAATTTTTATTTCATGTTATATTTCGTATTATTCAATATATTATTAATTATTATAAGGTTTCAATCAAAACCATATTTTTCATTTTATTATCTCTTATATTTTACAACATATTTCGTAAATATACTTTTTGTGTATACACATATATGTATATATTGATGGACCATGATACCATGGTTACTGATCAGCCAGGTCAGTGTATACAAAGTATACTGGAATGACCAGCTGATACAGTAGGAGTTCTGGACTGGCTGAGAATGTGGATCGGTGTAGGGTGTAGTGGTCTACGGACTGGCATGTTACCAGTAGTTCGGTGGTTCAATTCCCCGACCCGATTTAACTTTTTCTCATTCTCAGTCATGATCTTTCAATATATAATATATATGTAGAATATGTATCCAGACACACACACAAACACAAACACCGGCATGTGTCCATTCAATATACAACAAAAAAGTATGGGCCATTACATCTTGTAGTAGAACACTTTAGACTCTCCTGTGCTTGCGCATGGAATTAAGTGTTTATCCAATACGTTCAAGATGTCTGAACATATTTCTTTCAGCTCTTTTTCGACCTGTAATCAAAAGAAATACCGGTATTTAAATATTACGTAGAAAGTACCTTAGATTTACTATTTCTATTACTAGTATCAACATCAAGATTAAAAATTCATGCCATGAATGAGTACAATAAACATGTATGAAAATTGTATACATACATATTATATCATGTAGTAAGAGAAAGATTTTCACACACTTTCATTTTCAACCTATATCAGTATAGTTATACAATAGTAACATGTGTGCATGGCTATATATCTATCTATATATTGGTATATATGTATCCATGTATGATAAAAACATCGTTCATGTGTCAATCAACTTTAGGTACCGGAGTAAAAAAACAGAAAGATTTTTTTTTAAAACTCTGTTTAGTTTTCCGGGTCAAAATGATAAGCTTTGAAAGAATTTAAATGGGAAATGACCTGCATTAATTAGATTTAGTGTTTGTTTTATGTATTACTATTACTCTTATGTTATAATAGACTTTCTAATGTAATACATTACATAATAGAGAAGTAGAGAGAACAAGACACGAGACACACTTGAAAACATATCACATGTATATAATAAACCTAGTATAACTTAATTTACGTTTCCTATTTCCGTGTTCAAATAATGTTTTTTTCTTGTATTGTAATTGAATATATTACCATTATTATTATTACTCCTTCTCTACTACTTTTTTTTGCAACGAATGTAATTACTACAAAAATTACAATTTTGATAAATATTTAATAACCTACAATGCAATTACAATACTTTGTAAAAGAAAATCAACAGTAGTAGTTATACAGAATATGTACAAGTTTCCTTGTCCTAATGACCACAAAATGTTCATTCATGATTACAAAATCGATTTAAAACACACAACATATTATTCCTTTGTACCTTTTCAAGACTTTATAATATTTCTAGTATACAATTTTCATTCACAGTCACTATTACAAATGTACAAGACACATGATAGTTGATACAAATTATAGATGTATTTATCAAAATATTTGTATTATTATAATTGTTCATAATTAATTATTATCAGACATTTAGAATCTGTACAAGCGCCCTTTTGCAGGTTTGGAGAGACACGACATTCTTTGTTCTGTCTATTCTTTATTTTTTTTATTTTTTGGTTTATTTTTTGGCTTTTGTAGGCCCGTACAGATTCTAGATATCTGCATATTATTCTAATAATTTATTGTTATTTACTTGTGCACGGTATTGGCGAATCATCTCTAATTTTTCTTCACTTCCTTTGCTTTCTTCTTTTTGTTCAATAGATGAAATAATTCTCCATGAAGCACGTCTAGCTCCAATTACATTTTTATAAGCGACGGATAGGAGATTTCGCTCTTCAACTGTTAATTCCATATCCAAACTAGCAACCTTCTTCATAGCTTCTACCATTTCTATATTTTTTTTGGGTAAAAAAAAGTAAAAAAGAAACAATTATTATTACTAAATTCGTTTTTTCATCAAGATTAATAAAATAAAAATATAATTTTAAATAATTAAACTAAAAAAATTACACCGTTTTTAACAAAGAAATAGGTTTAGAAATTATGAAACAATAAAAGTTAGGTGAAACAAAAAAAGGAAACCGATAAAACAAAAAAAAGGAAACCGATAAAACAAAAAAAGGAAACCGATAAAACAAAAAAAGGAAACCGATAAAACAAATACATGCAAATCCCAATGAAATACAACATAATACTAATAATATATATTTTTAAAACCACAAATATTAAGCCCTAAATGTATGTTTTTTTTTTTTAAAAACAACCTCGAAATAATTCTTGTGTACATAATATAATAACATGCATATAGATGTACATAGGATCATTCATCATTATGAATGAATGAACGAACGAATGAATGAATGAATACACACAGTATAAGAGAATAAGTACATTCATCAAAATATAATGTTACCAAATGATGAATGATTAAATAATTTAAATGCGGCTGCTGCTGAGTAATTGACCATGACTCATTGACGTACAAGAAAACAAGACACAAACACATTGAAACAGTGTATACTGTTTAATTTAGTAGTAGTAATAGTAGTAGTATAGTATAACCCTAGGTCATGGCATTATCATCATCCTCCTCTTATATACACATACAAATGATGACAGATTACATTGTATAAAACAACTAAACTACTCCTACTACTACTAATATAAGGCAACATTCCAAACAGACACCAAATTCATATCACATATCACCCAAAAAAAAACAATATTACAAATGCATTCAAATTAATATACGTTGTAGTATATAGACAAAGTATATAGAATAATGCTATAATAGAGGCCAAATTCTTTTAAATTTTTAGTTCCCCTTTTTCTTCTGTCCTTTTTTTTCTAAGAATGCAGCAGAGGTATATATATATATTATACTCATTAATTCGTTCATTATTCATTCAATATTCCTATGTACATATTTTATATTTTATATATACATACTTTTCCCTTTTTTGAATTTTCAACATTGAATAGAATATTATTATTATTATTATAATACAAAAAACTACTCCTTTTTATATTATTATAAAAATAACAAAAGACATTTAATACTAGCAAATGTAACAAAAAAGAAGAAGAGAGAAGACGAAGAACATTAGTATAATTATTATTATAATAAAAAAAAAAGTAGACTAAAAATAACTTTTCTAAACATTCTTTCATACAAAATCTCAAAATTCAGTATACATTATACATATTCAGTATCATACACACTACACACACCTTGTGATGTTCATGCATATATTATTTTACTATACAAACTACATACAAGTACTTTCAAGTTCAAAAAGGTATCATCAGAAAAAAAAGTTTAAAAGAAGACTTTTAGAATAATAAATAATACTTAAATAGAAATTATAATAATTATAATAAAATAAAATACTTACCATCGTATCTTTCAGCCTGCTCACTAAGCTTGGCTATAAAATTTTTAAAGAATAAAAATTAATCATTATAATTTAAATATTATGAATCCGGTTTTTGATTTGGAGATTTTTTTTTTATGGAATTTCATCATTTCATAAAATATATTATTATGAAGTCATCGCATCATTGTACTTAAAAATAATTTCATATGCATCTAAATATAATATACTTATATACATAAACGTATTTCTGTCTAGACACTATTTTAAATACATGTATAAAATAAAATACAATACTATACACATGTAAGTATATTTAAGCCGACTGATACTATAATATCGTCTTTTTTTGAAAAAGATCCATAATCTTCAAAAAAAACCCAAAGGTTTAAACAATTTACAATAAATTTGTTTTTTTATAATTTTCTACATAAAATATACATTATTCTATAGATGTTCTTTTTTAATCTTGTGAAATGGAGAACCAAAAAAAAACTTGTTTTTTTGGTAAATTATATAAAAGTATATCACAAATTTTCATGACTAATCTCGGTTGGTGTAAATATACACTTTTGTGTAGATAGATACATTATACATATCAGCATCATCATTATTTATATATATACCTACATTACTAAATTCTTTTACATTTTGCAAATGACTATATCTCTGGTTAAAGTACATTTTACATTTTACATTACTCACTCTCAAACACACACACACACTTGCAATGTACAAAAAAAGTGATTTTCTCAGACACTATAGCACACTACACTTCTTTTTTTTCTTAAATTGGAGTTGTAACAATAATTAAAATAGTGTCCCTTACCTTTATATACGGAATCCTCACGGTCTGACATTTTTACGGATTTAATCTGATTTAACCTGACGAATTTAAATGACACGATATCACTTGGAAATAACTAAATTTCAATTTAATATTTTTAGCCGAAGAGAACTTGTGAACAAAATGGCTCCTTTCAAACACTAGACTAAAACTTAGTGTACGCCGTGTAATGCACGGACGGATATATTCTGGCTGTAGAAAATAGAAAACGGTAACTGTCAACCAACGCTAAAGAGGGTTGAGGACCCACAAGGTAGAGGGCGCTTAACGAGGGGCGATCTCCGAGCAAGGACGTCTTGATCCGAATTCGGATTGTAAATCCTGCAACCATCCACCGACATCTTTTTTCAGGAGGATTCTACTACAAAGCCTGAACAAGGGTATCAAAATTTTATCCGGAATTTCTATGCGTCACACGAAACTATGATTCAAGAATGAAGCGAAGGCAAATACGACATGTGCATGGGAAAAAAATCGGGTTTTTGTCTGCCAGACAGAATCCAAAGTTCCTCCTTAGTTTCATAGTGTTGTAGTTGCATGGAACTGATCTCTGTAGTATGTGAAGATATTACACACACAGATATATACATATATCTCTGTCTCCATGTATATAATATTTTCACATTACCTTGTAAAAGTACATAGTACTATTTTATACATATGTACAAATACTACAGAGGAAAGTCCTAGTTGCGCATGGTACAACCCATTTAACTTCTTTTTTTCCCCGTGAAATCCAGGCTCAAGGCTCAAGTAATAAAATTCCCGCCATTCTCTCAATGAGTTGTTAGTTGTTATCCCAGTGGCATTAACTGAGATGTGCTTGTCAAAAATTGACAAGCACATTCAGTAGTAAGTTCAGTTCAGTTGAGACAAAACGGAAATTAGAAACATTGGAGCTAAACATATTTATAATGACCAATTCCAGCTTTAAAATACTTACTACTTTCACCAGCGACTGATTCTAGATTCTAGATGTATATCACACATCACCCAGTGAAATTTCACTGAAAGTCCAATCCATTTGCACGAAAAGATATGAGATAAGCTCCAAAGATGGCAGCAGCAGTTGCAACTGCAGTCTCTCAAGTAAACTAATATTATGATACATGATAATATAATATAGTCATGAAAATGAGACAATGAGAATGAGAACCGGGAGCCAAGAGCTAGAGAAAGAATTAACACAATTAATGAAATGTATTGTTTAATGTGTAATGTACAAGTTAACCCTCTGGACTCCAAACTCTGGACTCTGGACTTTGAAACTCGCATAAACTACTTGGAAAACGCCACTAGAAAATTTACTATGGAATGTCAAATGTCAATCCTCTTGCCAAATTATGAGCATAAAGAACAAAGTCATTTAGGATAAAAGGTAAAACGTCCTGGAATCTCCAATGTCAAATCTCAAGTGTCAAATAAATACATGTTGATTGTTAATCCCACTGTGAAAAAAAGACTTCACTTGTTCATTCCGCATCCATTCATTCATACAAACAAACACAGAGAGACAGTAATAATTTGGACAAAATAGACTATTTTTTCAATTTCTTCATGAACTGCTTGTCTTTTAATATTTAATATGGATCATGGAATAGGGAATAGGGGAAAATGGAGAAAAATAAGCATGTTGAATGTTTATGATTCGGTGTGGAATTTATGTGAGGAGGCTGAAATAATTTTGTTCAACTGGTACTGGTATTAGAATTAGAATTAGAATAAACCTTACACATAGTACACACACAATACAGAATGTACAGATTACAGATGCTGATGCTGGTGGACGGTGGATGAAGGGATGAAAAAAGAAAGAAACGGCAACATGGTAAGCGGAATTTTACCTGTATCAAGTATGAAGTATTCAGTATAAAGTGGAAAGGAATTGAGAGGGAGAGAGAGAGAGAGAGGGAGAGGGAGAGGCGACTACCTTTTTGTATTAGTCTGATACAAGTCTCAAATTTATCCCTCACAGCAATTTACCATCTACCTGTTTTCTATTTCACTTGCTCTTGCCAACATGAAATTCTTCCCCTTTGCTTTCCTTCCCTTTTGTCTCCTCCATTCTCCATTCTACATGCTATATTCTACATTCTATATTCTACATTCTATATTGTATATTATGTTGTAAGTTGTATGCTATCCCATTGTGTGTGTGGACTGTGCATACATTTTAGAATTTAGCCCGGAGCATCTCCAACCAAAACCAAATCCATTTCCAACCAGTCCAAACCAACATGAAAGATGAAACATGAAAATGAACCTCAGCACTCTGCACAGCAAAGCAAAGTAAACCTTGTACAGTGCACAGTGTACAGACTACAGGTAAAACATCAGAGCCGAGTTTTTACACAAGGTGAAAAAGGCAAAGACGACGGCGACAACCACGTCCACCAAAAGAATTAACACATATGTACATAAACACACCACACACCATACCATACGATACTACAATATAATATCATATCATTTCCATTTATTTACTCGTTCATGTGTACTCAAGAATTTGAATTTGGATTTGAATTTGAATTTTCAGAATATGGAATTTAAATGAACGTCTTTTGATTTGGTGCGGATAAATCTGTTTCAGTTTTGTGAAGTGTTTTGTTTCATGCGATTAGTAATATCGGAATTAGTGATGGTTCTACGTTTTACGTTCAATATTTCACATGTGAATTTCCATCCTTTTCGTTTTTGTGTTTTGTGCTAAAATATTGATCATTGATCATTGATAATAATAAATAATCATAAGGAAAATTATAAAATGTAAAAAAAAATACAAGTTGTTTGAAGATTGGAAATTATTCGTGCTTCATCTGTTTTCTGTCCGTGTTCTTCAATTCTTCTCCATTCGGATTTGGATTCGGATTCAGATTGAGTTTTGTCAAGTGAAAATTTTAGTACAATAATTTTTAGTGTGTTGCTGTTTCTGGTGGATTTTTGATTTTGGATTGACCATTGACCATACTGAACTTTTAATTGGATTGGATTCCTTTGGATTTATTTCATTTTGTTGTATTAATGGATCCATGAACTTTGTATGGTGAGTGACCCTTTCCTTTCCTTTGGTTTTGGCATTTATATGTATGTGTATTTTTGGGTTTATTATGTATCGTGTATTAAAGTATGGACAATGTAAAATTTACAATGTACAACGTACTATGAACAACCTACCTGAATAAACCATGAGGAATTTCTAGTCAAAGCTACAATTTAAAATGTCAGGAGTTAGGAATTTCAAATACAGTTTTTACATCTAATTTTCAAATTTTAAAGGACAACCATATTAAGATAATAATAATTATCTGTATTTTTAATAGAGGTTTTTACAACATTTTTTACGTCTACATTAAAAATCAAGTATCAAGGGTACAAAGTTAAAAGACTAAAAGTACAGCTATTCCGCTGTCATTGATTGTCAATTTTGAGTTTAGCGTCCAGCTCATTCATTGTGTAGAATGTCGAATGTAGAATGTAGAGTTTTGAGCGTGATTAAAATTTGGACGGAATATGTAATATGGAAAATAATTCAAATCAAAATGTAATAATTCAATCGGATCAAATATCAAATGGAAATGGATTTGAATTTTGAATGGAAAACTCAAGTACATTTACTATAAACTGTATAAAGTTTAAGTTGAAAGTTGTTTCAAGCTTTGAGTTTAGAGTTGTTAAAGTTAAATGTAAAATGTAAATGTAAATGTAGAGGTAAAAATGTAAAGGAAAAAATGTGAATACGACGGATTTGGACAATAGTTACAGCTTACGGCAATACTAGGAAAGGCAACATCAACATTCAACATTCAACATCCAACATTCAACATGAAGAGGAATAGAAATAGCAAAAGGAATATGAGAAAGAAGAAAGAAGAAAAAGAGTACAGCAGTCATAATCATTATCATTCTTCAATATAAGTTTACAGTCTACCGTAATGTGTAATGTGTAATGGGTATGCTGTCCTCTCATACATAATACAATAATATAATAATACCTGTACCCAACTACACAGTACACAGTATACCAAAGCAGAGGTATTTATCATGCATATGTATTTATGGGCATATGCTCTGTCTATGAGTGTGTGTGTACGTGTGTGTTGGTCAGGTATTACCTGACAGGCAAGAAGAAAAGGTTGTTCTTCTTCTTTCCTATTATACATTATATTATACTTTATACTTTATACCTGTAGCTCTGCCAAGATCCAACATATATTCTTCATTCTATATTGTATTGTATTTTGTATTACAGCTCCTCTTCTTCGCCTTCTTCTTCCTCTTTTTGAATAGAGTTTGGTTTGGTTTGGTTTGGTTTTTTCGTGACCGTCCTCCATTTTCTTCATCTCTCTCTCATTCTCCTTCTCCTTCTCATTCCTTCTTTCTTTCTTTCTCTGGCTCTGGTCTCAATGTGTAAAATAATGTTAACTAGTACCAGTGGTCACTTTATCAATATCAAACATCAAAAGCCCTGTCAGATTTCCCCAGTTCCAGTTCCAGGTCTAACGCCTCATGTGTTTATCAACTATGAATGTATGAATTTAGAATCAACGGACCTACGGTCAACTGTCAAAGTAGTGACATTCCACTATTTCCAATTTCCAGTATTCTAAACTCAACTAAAAATAACATGGACAACATGTTTTTAAGTACTACAGGAATTTAAAAGAACTCGGACAACTTTTTCATCACTATCGGTGATAAAAAAAATGACAACGGGCAAAATTCAGGAAAACTCGGGAAAACAATGTATTCCAAATTGTGCAAATATGATGATTTGTGTGAACCAGAAAAACAAGAGCGAGATTATGAAAAGTTTATAAAATATAAAATATGTAATAAGTTACTCTGGAGTTTGGAGTTTGGAGACTGGAATTTTGAACACTGGACATTGAAGATTGAGGACTTTAAATGGGAAAATGGAGGTTGAGTTTTGAGTTAATGTGTTAAAGATGCAAAATGGATGATGGGGATTGAGGATTTTGTATTGAGTATTGAGGCCAGAATGTGTATACGTATACTTGTATTAGTCATTGAGGAAGAAAATTCCTCTTGTTCTTCTTTGGCTTTGGCTTTGGTTTTGGTTTTGGCTTTGACTTGTTTTGGGGCCACGTGATGTAAGGATTGAGGATTGAGATTTGAGATGGAGTTTTATCATGAGAATGATGTGGATTGTGAATTGTGGATGTGGATTGTGGACGAGCAACAACTTTTGCCCAGTACAATAACTTTAAAACATGTCTTTACACACACACACTCACAGTTTTGTTTATACTTTATACTGAAATGATCATCTTCTTTTCTTCTTCTTCTTTTCTTCTTTTTCTTTTACTTCTGCTGCTGCT
>JABASP010003542.1:0-13450 GCA_019776565.1 Sminthurinus signatus
TATTACTCTGGCTAAGAGAAATGGCTATTACTCTGGCTAAGAGAAATGGCTATTACTCTGGCTAAGAGAAATGGCTATTACTCTGGCTAAGAGAAATGGCTATTACTCTGGCTAAGAGAATTGGCTATTACTCCGGCTAATGCATTTCGATAAATCAAAATAGCTGCGATTCTGTTTAACTGAACTGAAGCTGTTAGATTTTAGAAAGGGATTTTCTCAATTAAAAAAGTTTGTTTAAAAACCATTGAATTGTTTTAAAAGCAGATTTCATATACGTCATTTGACGGGCCGTTTTACTTGTAATAAATAATAAATACACAATACAAAACATGTCTAATTTAATTTTGGTTCTATGATATTTTTACTTTTTTACTTTTTTCATTTCAGCTCATGATTTGGCGGGTAGTGATCAGGGTGGTTTCAATGATCCGTACATCAGGTTATTTTTGTCCCCACAAGTCGACGGACGAAAACGTCAGACGACCATTCATAGAAATGATCCCAATCCCTTTTTTGATGAACATTTCAAATTCCCCGTGTCTCAAGATGATCTCAAAGAGAAAAATCTCATCCTGCAGGTTTGTCATTTATGATGCATAATACAATTGAAATTCTGTACTCATTTCACACGCCTTCATTTGTTTTTATCTGAGTGTTAGTTGTTAATTAATGATTTTTAATTTCATGTTTCATTGATTTCTAGGTATTTGACTACGACAGGTACGTCATCAAACTTCAAACTTTAAACAAACATAAATAGAAAATAGAAACACATTATATTTTTACTTTGATTTTTACGTACAAAAAGTATTTTATTTTTTTGAGTTTTGAGCTTTGAACATTGAGAATAATTGACAATTAAAAACTATTGAAAAAAGGGGAACAAAACGAGTTAAAGTTTTATAATTTTTCTTTCTTTTCTGTAGATATTCAAGGAATGACGTGGTTGGCGAAGTGTCAATGAGAATGGATGAATATAACGTGACAACAAACTTGGAAGTCTGGGCGGAAGTAGTCAAGAATAAAAAGGTGAGAACAATTATTATCATCAAAGCAAAAAAAAGTTTTTCAACATGAAAGACAAGAAATTTTTTTACTTTACTTGAGTCTTGGGTTACAAATTCTTCAATCTTTTTAATTAGTTACGATTTAAAGATCTAAGAATTACTATGCAAATTCCAGACTGTAGACAGTAGACATTTTAAAGGTCCTGAAAAATCAAGAGTCAAAAGTCAAGGTCTGTCTATTGAATCTCTTCCTCATAAAATATTGTACCTGAATACTGAAAAGTGAAAAGATTACCAAGAATCGAGAATCAAGTGCTAATGAGATTATCTCAATTGTTTGTCATTTGCTATAGATAATAAATGAAGATGGGTAATAACTTATCTATAGATAATGAGTAATTGAATAAGTCTGGGATTGAATTTCCCGGGTCATCCTGATTTATTAGTAAAACAAAGCCAAGTCTGCAGTCTACAGTCTGGAGCTTTCAAGTCTGAAAGCTAATTATTAAGACGATAAAACTGGGAAGAAAGCCCCAGTCTCAATTTTAATGAGCATTGAAAATTGAAATGAAAATGGAGTCTTCTGATATTTATAAAGTTACATTTCATTTTTATTGTTGTTTTATCCTGTTAAATTTACAGCCGTCTGGGGAGAGACAAGAAGTTTTAGTTTCACTCTCCTACCTACCCTCTGCTGAGAGATTAACAGTGGTTTTGCTCAAAGCACGCAACCTTTACACTCCTCCAAATAAAGACACAATCGGTAAGTCCGCTAAAAGTTAAACTTAAAGTCAACCAAAACTCGTGGAAAACGCGTCACTTCTTCCTACACTATTAAATTATAAAACATGTATGAAGCATTTATATCTTAAATCCACGATCCATGCGACACGTGTTGACATTTCTTATTTTGCTTGATCTTTGGTGCAGATCCCTTTGTAAAAGTTTATTTGGTGGGAGGTGGGAAGCGACTGAAGAAGAAGAAGACGTCGGCGAGGAAAAATACAAATAATCCCGTGTGGAATGAAGCAGTGTCATTTTCAATTCCGTCAACAAGTCTCTCAACCGCTGCTGTTGAGGTAAAAATCTTTCTAAACTGTGGAATAAAACCTATTGTTTTAAATATGAAATTTACTCTTTTTTTATTTCTACATCAAAATGGAAAATGATGCTTGTTTTATATTAATTCCAGATTTGTGTTTTGGACCAGTCAAATGATTTAATGGGATCCTGTGCGCTTGTCGGCTCTGTTTTTATCGGACCACATGAAACTAATGCCGAGTTGAGTCATTGGCAGGACATGTCGTCAAATTTTAGAAAAAGCTTTGCCAGTTGGCATGTGTTGACATAGCTAGAAGCTGGGAACTAGAAGCGGAAAAACCTAACCTCACCTAATCTATTTTATCCTTGAAAATCGTTCACTAAATTATTTATACTTAAGTGTACAATGTACAATGTACAATTTTTCATTAAAAATTAAAAAGAGGGAAATAATTATCACAGGCTGATTTATTCTCAACTCAAGTCAAGTCAAAATCAAATAAAATTTAAAAAAAAAAAGATAAAAAAGATACATAAAAATGTCAAGATTCAAGATTCTAGATTATAGACTATATTTTTACCAATTTAAATACTTTAATTATCTGTATAAGTTAAACATTATAATACACTCTAAAATTAAGTAACTCTTAACGTTTAGAGTTTAGAGCACTTTTCGAATTATTATTATTATTATTGATGTATCTATCGTGTAAAAAAAGTAAAAACTGATTGATATTGATATTTGGTATTCAAATTCATCATACAATTGGTTTCATATTTGTCTCAGAGGGATGTAAATGGTGTAATTGTAACTATAAAAATAAATCTACTAATTATAAGAGACGTTGACGTTGAATTTTTTCTTCTAAGTATTTTTATCATGAATCGTAATCCTTTTTAAATTCAGAGTACGACAGTAAATATATTTAAATTGTGGATGATGAATGATGCAAGTATGATTAAAACAAAGTTTTAAGAATGATAATAGTTAAATATTCAAATTATAGTCGTCCTCGTCCTTTTGAGTTTTGAGGCCAATCTATAATCTACAGTTTACAATATTTAGCCAAATCATAAGCAGATACAGATGAAAACAAATGAACAAAAAATACCAAAACTAGCATTTGTCATTGTAGTCTTATAATTTAAGTTTCGTTCAGGTGACTACAATTTAATTAAATTTTCTGGCCAAAATTGTCTGGCAGCCATCACAAGAAGTATATCATTATATTTCAAATTTACTTTGTAACATTATGAATAGAAATTCTATTAAAAAAGTTTATTAGACCTGTTTCCTGTCAACCAGGAAACAAGTGTAATAAAAGAAACAAACAGTCGCTATTCTTTTGTGAGACAACTTTTTGAACTAATCAAGTGAGGAAAAAATTTTCAATACCAAACCAAGTATTATGTAACTCCTACGTAGAATGCTTTATCGTTTTGGAAATACTTTTATAGCCATTTCTCTTAGCCAGAGTGATAGCCATTACAACTAGAGCGTGACGTTTGCCATGCCGCCACCGGATACAGATTTTATAGAATGTTTTCAATTTCAATTTTCAATTCGTGTATACTTGTATTTATAAAACATGAGAATAAAGGATTTATTAAAACTGTATGCTATTTTCCTATTCAATTAGGATTTCAGGAATTCAGCAGGATTCTCAATGTTCTCTAAATAAATGTTGTTCCTTTTTTGTCCAGTTTTATACCTTAAAAATTCTATGCATGTTTGAAGCTCAATGTACGGGAGACGAGAGTTTATGTATCTAGGAATTGTCTAATATTTCTTTGTTTGCTCGATATGATTACATCAAATTAAATATTACAGAAAGTATTCATAATTCATATAAGAATACACGTATAAAAAGTACCCTGGAGATGTAAATTCTAAATTTTAGCGTGTCTCAGCGTGTGCATAATTGTTATGTATTTATTGTATTGCCGTAACACTTCACTTATCTAGTCTAGATATTGTAAAAATAAAAACTTTTCATCATTACAGAAATTTATCATGTTCAAACTTTGAGTTGTAAATGTGTAAAAATTAAAAATCCTGGAAAGAAAAGAGATAAAGGAAAATTGTTCTAGTTTCAAAATGAATGGATTGTGAGAAGGGAGAATATCCACGTTTTCCGTTGAAATTCTTTAATAGAAATAGGAAATGCATGAAAAAATAGGCTTTAATTGCAAAAAATTAAAACGGTAGAATGTAGAAAAGTCCTCAGTTTTTTGTACAAAATATTATCCATACAAATTATAAATTTGAAATTACGTTTCTGGCTGTGAAAAGTAAATACGTGTACTATAAACTAAAAGTAAGAGGTACGAGTTCCTGATGTGTTTAAGGGGTGCTGTGTAAAGATGTAAGATGATCACCGTGATGTAAAATACTAAAAGAATTCATTTTTTTACTCCCCGTAATTGGTATTTAGGATTTGAACTTTAGAGTAGGATGTAAAAAAAAATATTTATCTATTTATTATGGAAATTGTATTCCACTTCAACCCTTTGTTTGGCTCGATTTGGTGATAAATTTAGAAGGTAGTTAGTAAACTTTTCCTGTGATTTTTACATGGTGTATAATGCAAAAAAGAGAAAGTATGTCTGTGATGAGTGTGAATAAAAAACTAATACTAATTATCTACAATCTACACCCTCGCCATAAAATTGCAAGTGAAAAAGACAGTGAGTGAGCGTGAAAACTGGGAATAAAGATGAAAAAAGTGATTATTAAAACTTTAAACTAAAATTAATCTAAAAAAGGCTGTCTAAAATTTCGATGAATGATGAATGATGAAAAAAGGTAAATGTGAGAGTGACATTGAAATTTTCAAATGCGTATTTCAAAACTTTGTTTGTCATTGTGTGCTGTTTTTTTGTATTGTCCAAAAGAGTATGATTGTTGATTGTTGAGCAATGTGAGATACGATACACGATGTATTTATAAAGAAATATTCTACTCTTTGTAGCGTCAATTCAAAATGTACACAACCATAGATAATTAATCACACCTATCGTCTAAAGACTACAGTAAGTATACACTAAACTTTACAGTAAAAATAAAAAATATGTAATTAATTAGTCACTCCCCCTCAACTTTTTTAATTAATTCATTTCGTAAAAATACAAAATAAATCCAAAGAGTACGTTTGTGAGAGAGAGAAAAACTTGATTTTGAGTGACCATTCATTCATTCACACACGTGTGTAAGAAAACAAAACAAACTTGTTATTTTTTGTGACACTTCACATTTAAAGTATGTAAAGTGTGCCAGTGTAAAATAAACTAAACAATTATTATACTATATTTCAACTGTACATTATTTAGTATTTACTTTTATCTAGATTTTAGATTCTATCTACGTAATTATAATTATAATACTTTACATTACATGATAAATTATATTATATAAGTAAGAACTGCTAGTGATACTTAAAATATAAAATATGTACAACTAAAAGTTAGATAAAACTACTTCTATGTTACTTGATTGTATCATCAAAGTTTCTAAATCCAAATCTGAATAAAGTATTCACCATTCTTCTCCATCAAATTTTATAGTACAATCATCAGATCATTTTCCCATCAGTTCCTGTTAATTTTGATCCTACTTTCATTCCCTTTCATTTTTGTATGCTTTTCTAAAACATCCTAATCATGCATAAATCATAAGCGTAGAAATTTACATACCAGTGTGTCAAAGCTTTATATATAATCATCTACAATCTACACGCTACATGTGATTTGAACTTTGAACTGCAAGGAGAACTGTAGGCTTTTGAGTTTGTGAAGAAGCAAACAATTACCAGCAAGCATAGTTGAAAGAGAGGGAAAATTGAATATAGCGGCATATTTCTACATTTCAACAGCGGTGAAAGCACAACTCCAACTTTCACCGACAAAAACAAGCTCCCTCTGGCACCCACTACTTGAAATAACGGTTCTCCTCTTTTTCACACAGATGGAGACAGACGTCCCCAAAGAAACTTTCACTTCTCTTACATGATTTTCCTCGTGTGGAGAAAGTGGAGAAAGCAATGTTCTTTAAACCTGTCAACAAGCTTTACTGTCTTTTACTTCAGAAGTTGACGAGGGATTTTGATTTTATGTAGAGAATTTTCTATGATTGTAAAAAGAGTACAACTATTATTTTTATTTTAATAAAAAACCATTGAATACTTCAAAATTGAGCATTGAGTATTTATTATTCATCGACTTTTGTAAAATTGATCACATTACCCCAGAACTACGACGTGCGGATCCTCACAAATCTACTCGCTTCCTTATTCTTCCTCATTTCAAGACATATGGTAGTAAAATGATGAATGGACGCATCCTTCCATCGCTACAGATACTTCATTCTGTAAATTTACTACTTTACTTTTTACGTTCCTCATCTTTTAACCTTTTCAATTTTCAGTCACTTGCTCTTGATATTTTCCCAGGGTTTACTTCAACGTTTAACCCTTTTCCATTCTTAGCTTTAGATTCAATTAAATTGAAATTAAAAAGCTAGTGTGGGAATCTGAATTTTCATCTGATTCAAAATCCTCTAACATCGATACTCTACAAATGTATAGAATACAAATAGACACTTTTATATTGATGCCAAATTCTAATGTATGCTCATACATATATATGTATTTATGTATCCTTGGAAATGAAAGGTCAAAAGTAATTCTTGACATAAACAGAGTATTTTGGATTTTGTACGTGGAATGATTTTAACTTGAGCTCGGATTTTGAAAAGCTCTACCGTCTACCGTCTACTGTACAGTTATTTTTATTGGAAGACTAAGGATATTCCTTCTGATTTGTTCTGGCTGCAGGATTTCCAACACAATCGATACATGTGAGGACTGGTGAGGATGGTTGTGTGCTGTTGAAAACGGATAAAAAATGAGTAATTGCATTCCCATCAGTCCGTAACATTCACTTCAACTTCAAGCTGGAGTTGGACTTGGAGTTGGATACATCCATGTAAAATGTGCCATGTACAAAAAGGAGACAGGAGAAAATGGTAAGAAAAATACCAGAGTTTTGTATTAAACCGATCCCCAAACGACAAACGTAAATGTGGATGGATGTGTGTGAAATATATACAACAAGTAAAAACGCCCGTCAAATGCAGGGGAAATATAATGTCTCAAGAAAAGTTGTTACATCACCCGAAAAAGAACTCTTTCATAATTCATAAAGGTTCGAGAAAACAAATGAACAAATAAACAAAACATATCAGAACAAACATTTATCATGTGTCATATAATTTAATTTAAATATAATTTAAATGGTTGGCCAAAATTTCATTGTACATACTTTAACTTTTACTTGGCAAAAGAGCAATAATACTCCTGATTTTTTTAACCAACAATGCCAGGCAGCCATCACGAGAAGTGTCGCTATTCCCTGTTCATTTTACGTGTAACATTTCAGGATGTTTTATAGCATTCTAGAAAATTCTTTTAGTCATACTTTCAATAGCTGACTGGCGGTTAATTTTTTTGAGGTATTCCGTCAATGCGTTTATTGTACTTGTTTCCTGTTAATCGCGAAAATAATGTAATAATGAAACTCCACAGTTTCTATTGTTGTTTTGTGCCTTCAGTAAATTTAAAAAAAAATGCGTACATAATTTAACATGGAAAAAGATAGATAGGTACGTTCATGTACAAAATCTGTCATAAATATTCAATATTCAATGATGCAAAATACAACATACAAAATATGAAATGCTCATTTTCCTCACTCATTCATTCATCTAAAATAAACGTGGATATTTCCACAGGGGAAAATTTTTTCAATTCCTAAACTAAAAATGATACCATTCCTGCATAAAATACTTTATGATTTTCGATTTTGGAAATATTTCTATATCTAGTTCCCATAGCCAGAGAAATAGCCATTCAAGGCAGAGCGTTTCACACCACATGACTGCATAGGATACGGATTTTATAGAAGGCAGATTGCATATTTCCAATGTACAATGTACATTCCACACAAATGTACAATGTATAGATATGTAGATTGTTGATGTAGATCCATTTATAAAAAGGGACAGAAAGGAGTTTGAAGGATTGCCACTGTTTTCCTTTTGACGGCTTTTATTTTCTATGGGAATAGGAATGAGAAAATTATGAGTGTACAATGTACAGTGTGTACACATTCCATATTATATTATACAACTTGCTATTTCAACTGCCAATTCCAGTTCCAGTTCCACATTCACATTCACATTCACGCCAATCCAATCCAATGTATGTAAAAGTATGCGTCTACTTGCTCGTTGCTCGTGTCTTACTGCTACTGTTGCTTCTCCCACAACACTCTTTTTGTAGATACATGAACAGTTTTTAGATCTACTACTTTCTACTTTTTCTACGTCTTTCAATTTCAACTGTTGGTGAAAGTTTCCTCTGACTGGAGAAAAATGTGTAGAGGAAGACGAAGAGGTATACAAAAAAGGAATAGAGGATACAACATAGAAGTTGAAAACAGAAGAAGAAGAAACAGACGAAGATAGAAGGCGACGGAGAGGAACAAAAAAGACAAAAGGGACAAGAGAAGGTGAAAGTATGTAGAATGGAAAATGTAGAAAAGCAAAAGGAAAAGGACGAGCAACAGAAAGAGAAATAGAAACAGCAGCAGCAGCAGTAGAGGAGAAAGCAGGAAGGAGGAGTTGGAAGATCGATGCAAAGGATGATGTCATAAATGTGGAGAAAGTGGATTGGCCTAAAAATTGATGACGGCATTACTTTGAGGGGAAACCCCCAGACCCTTTTTTCCTTCCTCTCTCTTTCTCTTTCTCTTTCTCCCACGCTCCATATGTAACAACATATCCTACACAACATCACCGATGCGGTACTGTCTTGTGTGCTATACCAGCAACGTTGAATTGGAAGCTTTCCCTTTTCCGTTCCTAGCCGTTTGTTTCCTTTCTCGTACTCTGGTTCAAGTTGTCCTTCTCGTTCTCGTTCTGTGCTCAACTTGAAACCTCAAAGTGCTCATATTGCCAAAAGGACTACTACTCTCTACTCTCTCGCCAGTCACCAGTTCCCTCGTTCTTTCGTTCTCTCCTTCTCTCGCTCCAGTCTTGAATTTCAGTCAGTCTGTCAGTGTGACCAGTTCTAGTTCCAGCTACTGTTTCGCAGTTCCAGTTCCAGTTTCAATTCCAGTGTTGTTGTTTCAACCTCTATAGTACAAAGTACAAACACATTTGGGAATAATTCAAGTACACAAAGGGAAAAGTAAAGAAAACATAAAAAAAAGACAAACTGTTGAAAAAGAGAATTTAAAACGTTTTTTTCCACATCCCCGGTTCCTTACGCTTTGATTCCGTTTCCATTTCCGTTTGGTTCGATTTCTGTTCCTTGTAATAAGAGAAATAATAAAAAGTTAACTAGAAGAAAATAAGAAAGAGAAGTTGTAAAAAAATGTCTCCTACATTAGCATCAGTTTTTGCGTTTCTTCTTGTTGTCAACGCTATTGTTGTCATGGCGGCTGTGCCGCCGTATTTCTACGATGGATACAATAATGAAGGTAAGCTTTATTTTTTATGTGTTTTTTACATTTTTCTTTCAAGTTTACTCTGAAGGTAGGAGTGAAAATCTCTGAGCAGAAGAGTACGTTGGATAAAGATTGGAATCAACTATAGTAAAATCATCAAGGTTTTGACAGAAATGTGTTGAGAAAAAAAGAAAAGTCTAGACACTTGTGTAACTTTTAGTAACTTGTTTTGAATCTTTTGAAGAAGGGAGAAAGTTGAAGGTGAAAGTTTAGGGAATTTTTTTTCAATTTATAAGTTAGATTCAAATTATATGTGAAATTGACATGGATTTTGACATCTGTTTCTTTTAATTTGATTGATATTTTACTTTATATTTTTACATGGCAAGTTTAAGGCTGCCACTTTCTCCAACTTTCTCCAATCTCCAATCTCCAACTTTCTCCATTTTGTCAATCTTTATTCGGTAGTTCTTTCAAACCACGTTTCTTAGCATATGGATTGGGAATTGATTGGATTTTCTACATAAAAGCTTTTCTTTCTTTCTTCTCAATAAACCCCAGTATTATTTTTATTTTGAAAAGTTGTGTTATGTACCCTCAGTTTTTCTTTTGTCTCTTGTCTTATTACATTGAATTTGAATTTTATATATTTTTCGGAATCAGAATCACAAGTTTGTGAAGGATTTCTTGTAAATTTTCTTTTCTTGTCTTGCTTTGTTTTTACAAAGTCAGTCTCATAATATTTAGCCATCTTTTTTTACAAATATTCTTTAAAACTCTGTCGATTTCTTTGAAATGACTCATAAAGAGAGAAAACATGAGGAAAAATCAGCAGGTCTGTGAAAAATATCTGGCACTTTTCTTTTTATTCAACACCATTGTGTTCAATGTGCAGCCTATACTTTTTTCATTGTTTGAAAGCTTGAAAACTTTGACTTTCAAGTTATTTAAGTTTACATCCTCTTTTTTTACTGTCAAAGAATCCTACAGGAAATAATACATAAAAACCTTCGTTTAAAAGACAGAGCTGTAAGTAAAATCTATCTAGAAACCAAAAACTAAGAGTGGATTTAAGAATTCAGGATTCCGGATTTAAGGTTTAGTGTCCAAAAGTAAACGAGAGTAAAACTATAATGCAATTTCACATTCAAATGCAAAGTCGACTTCAAATTCAAATTTAAAAGTAAGGGCACTCGGAAGAAAAATACAGAAGACAGTAAAGAGTAAACAATGAGCATAAAAATAAAGTGGAGTAAAGAACAAAGAAAGTAAGAAAGTAAGACAAAAGGAGGAGAATTTTAGATACACATAAAACTTAAAGTAAAAAAGAATCCTAGATCCTAGAATGGCGTGCAAAAATCCCATGCAAAAATAAACACACTACACCACACCACAACACAACATAATATAATGTAACGTAAACCAAAGCAAAGCATAAACATGAACAATGAACATGAACCGTATAAAAAAAGTATTTGAATCCTCAAAAGCTCAGCCAAGTGAAAGAACTGTGAATCTTTCCGGTGCTCTGTATAACTTGATACTGCTTTGGACTTGGATTTTTGTTTTGTGGTGGTGGTCTATAAAATTCTACATTCTCCATTCTACATTCTCAAAGTTTCCTCTTTAAAACATTCCTCATTGTATTGTCTTCCGTCTTCCTGCTGGGCAGGAACAACTAAAATCCAGACAAGTTTTGTAGTTTGTAGTTTGTAGTTAGTAGTGAAAGTTCCTTGAATTTGGAGCTAAAGAGTGAATTTAGATTCTGCTTGAATACGAATATTTTCATGTACTCTGTTCCCAATTCACAATCCCAAATTCCGAATCCCAACTGTAAGAAAGTTGAACAGAGAACTAAGAAACAGAGTCAATGTCAAAATCAGAATCAGAATCAGAGTCAGAGTTTGACTCGGAATTTCAAGGAGTAAGTAAACAGAATGTCAATTAGTGAGAGGAAGACTCGGCATCCGTATCCGCATCAGCATCAACAGCTTTCTTATTTCTCCCTATCTTTTTCATTCTCCTTTGCAAAACTCGAAACTCCAACTTGAGAATTGGATCCCTCCTCTTTCATGCACATGGAATTCGACAGAGTTTCAATCTCACGTTCACAACCAAGTCCAACTCCAACTCCAACTCCAAAGTTTGAAAGTAAGTCTGTATAGATAAAATTACTTAAAGACAACTCTCCAATCTACTCAATTCAACTCGAGTCCAATCTCCAATCTCCAATCAACTGTTTATTTAGATTGACAAAAGGATCCAGTTCTCGGTAAATCCTATTGAGCATCCAAAGTCCAAAATCCAAATCCAATCTCGTTGAACATTGTTGTTGCTCAATTCTCAATGCTCAATGTTCAAGTTCAGTCATTATGAATGAAGAGGTCCTCGTCCTCGTCCTCGTGTTTGCATTTGCAGTTGTCGTTGTCGTTATCGTTGTCACTGTAGTTTTCCTACAATTTTCTATGCCCTTTGTCTAATAGTATTGTTTGTGTTTGTGTTTGAGTGAGGGAATAATGAAAGGAAAGTGAATTATCTCTTATCTAAGGCTGCTGACTGCTCATTTTGTTCAATTGAACTGATCCTGAGTTCACTTGACAGATATTTACTTTAGCACCTCTCTTCTTTTTCTTCTCTTCCAAACACTCGGCAATCTGAAACCTGCAAATTAAGACAGACTGAATGAATGAATGATTTTGTTGGTTTGCATTCCGACGGAAACTGAAATTGAAATTGAAATGGACAAAGAGACTCAAATGAGACAGCGACAGAGAAGACAAAAACTAAACTATTGTCGGTTCCATTTGTATTTGTATTTGTTTGGCGTTGACCAACATCAACAGTGTCATGTCAATTAGAAGTTGAACTGGACTAGATACTAGATTAGGAATAAAATACTGCACATTTTTCCTGTGCAACTCTAGTTCCATTATTTCCAATAGAATAGAATAAACAATAACTGACGGCTCATTCATTTAAATTTGTCTAAAATCATACGCATGATCATGATTCATGATGAATGGAACATTTTGGAACATTGATAAAAATGGACAAGGACAAAAATGAAATGAAAAAATGAAATATTTTACATATGAGGGAAAAAAATACTTTGAAATATATCATAATTTTATTTTCAAATTTTCATGCATTTTTTTCAGGCTCATTTTTCCTCCTTTTGTTTGTTTGTTTCTTTCTTCTGTGTTGAAATTTTTGTATATTGTGCATGAGTATTGTGTAAAAAGTAGAATGTAAAATGTAAAATGTGTATATAATAATCTACCTTATATAAAATCCGTATCCGGTGGCGGCATGGCGCAAACGTCACGCTCTAGTTGTAATGGCTATAACTATGGCTAAGAGAAATGGCTATAAAAATATTTCCAACTTCATAAAGCATTTAAAAAGGATTTGCATAGTATTTGGTTTGAAATTTAAATTTTTTCTTACTACATTAGTTCAAATAAAGTTAAAAATCCTCACTGCGTGACGATTTTATATCGCCTTGAAAGCAAAATGCTTTAGGCTCCAGAACCGAAGCTGATTATAACCATCCAAACTGTGTCTGTCCGTCACTAAAATCCTGCTAAACCACTTCTTATTACTCGTCCAATATAAATGTGTATGTATACGCCATCTATCATACACATGAAAAAAACGTTTGTCCACTAAAACGTTTTTGTCCCTTTTTGTCCACTAAAACGTTTTTGTCCCTTTTTGTCCACTAAAACGTTTATAAAACGTTTTTGTCCCCTTTTGTCCACTAAAACGTTTATAAAACGTTTTTGTCCCCTTTTGTCCACTAAAACGTTTTTGTCCACTTTTGTCCACTAAAACGTTTATAAAACGTTTTTGTCCACTTTTGTCCACTAAAACGTTTATAAAACGTTTTTGTCCCC
>JABASP010003543.1:0-13447 GCA_019776565.1 Sminthurinus signatus
TATTTTACGTCCCTTTTCTTTTCTTTTTTCTTTTTTCTATGCATCCTAAAAATAACAAAATATTCCACAAAATCAATAAAAATAATGTCATGTTTTATGGTCAAAATGGGAAAGAGATATGCCAAAATCATGCGTATTTTGTACATATTTTGGCTTGACTTGACTTGAGAAAGGATCAAATTGAAAAGTGAAAAGGAAACTTTTGTGTGGAGAATTCCTTGTGTAGTATAAAAATGGCTCGAGTAAATTGTGCCTGTGGAGTTTGGATGCTGTAAAAGAATGTAAAAGCATGTGAAAGATGGGAAAAAAGATGACCCTTGTTGAAAACAATGTGTAGTCCAGGAGTATGAATAATTTAGAGGAAATAATAGAGTTAGCAGACATCAATCTACGGACAGATGACACCTACTTTCAATCGCTCAACCCACAACAAAGCACAAGAAGAAGAAAAAGAAGAAGAAGAAGAAGAAAAGTAGTCTTATATAACACCACAGAATAAAGAATAGAAAATACAGAATAGAGAATAAAGATGGGAAAGAGTAACAAAAAATTCCATGTAAAACTGGAATGCAAAAGGCAAAAGAGAGGGAAAAGAAGAAGAAGAAAAATGGTGTGCCTTTGGTGTTTTTGTATTTTGAACGGGGGGAAAAAGAGGAATAATCGATAAGTTATTCACATTTCACATAAAGGCTAATGCAGCCACTTTTCTCTGTGTCTCTTTTCTTTTCCTCTTTTGAATGTTGGTGAACGGGCGAACAGGAGCAGACAGAGAATATCCAATGATCTCGACGAAGAGGAGCAGGAGAATGTGAGCGAGTGAGGAGATACTTGAACTCCTTTTACTTTGTACTTTGTACATGATGCTTTTCCTTTTACTTTGGGTGTGCTGTTGTTATGGAGAGTGATGGATGAATCCGCCGACAAGAGCGTCACCCGACTCCTGGACATTTTACATTTTACAGTTTGTAGTTTGTAGTTTGTGCAAGGGAGAAAAGGATAGAGTGAAAGGATGAAAGAAGGTGTAGATTGTGAATTGTGAGTGTGTTTTTACCTGGATGGCGGATACTGTTCGGTGGTACATGAAGTAGATGGGGATGATGAGCATGGAGGACAGCGCCAGACTCCAGCCCAACACTTGAGCCCACACCGGGTAAAAGTACGTC
Organism: Sminthurinus signatus; assembly: GCA_019776565.1. Taxonomy (NCBI): domain Eukaryota; kingdom Metazoa; phylum Arthropoda; class Collembola; order Symphypleona; family Katiannidae; genus Sminthurinus; species Sminthurinus signatus. The sequence continues at coordinate 1,164 of JABASP010003543.1, forward strand.
TTGTTGTAGGTCAAAGGCTCGTAGTTTATTATCGAGTACAGCAGGATCGACTGGAAACAAAACATTCATCATTCATAAAACATCCCATAAAACAATCTCATGATTTCCCATCCAAAAGAATTTAGCTACAATTTCAACAAGAATAAGAATAAGAAACTGTGGGTTTCCCTAATGAGTTTTTGACGAGGCGGATCTCTTTTTCCTCTCTCTTCCGCTCTTTTGTTCTTTCCTTCTTTTGTTCCCCCTTTTCCAGTTCGTTAAGCAAAGGAACGAGAGAGCGTCCACTCCCCAACACGAGATATTTCCCATAGTTTTACTTTACTCCAACTTTTAACGTCTTGTGCATATTAAAAATTGTTTCCAAAATCTTCTCTCTCTCTTTAATTTCTCAATACTGCACAAGTTGTGCTCACTTTCAGAGTGTGGATCTTTTGCTCTTCTCTTTCCCCTCTTTTCCATCTCCTCTCTTTTCCCATTAGTCATATTCATAATAAAAGAGAGCCAATTAATGCCACAACACACATAAATTTGTTCAATCCAAACTAACTTTTCCCCACACAAACCAACCACACACAAAAAACACACATGCTCATTCAATACATAAATTACGCATAAAAGTTTGAATGTTTAAATTATACAGCTTTAATTTCCGTCCTGGACAAAATTCACAAGCGCAAATGGAATTTAAAGTCCTCGCTCCGAGTTTACACAAACCAGAAACATTCTTTCCCCTTTCACATGGCGTAAACGAGAACAAATGGGAACTGGCAAATGAAAGGATCAACTCTGTTCATTTCTATTTAATCCCATTTAATTTCTGTACAAAAATATCACAAGGGTTTTGAAAGGTTTTTGCGTGTGTGTGTGTAATCGGCACTAAACTCTAAATCTCGCTGCAGCACAAATGAAACATGTGAAATGGATAGTTGAAAAAGTGGTGCTTACCATTGTGACGACGGGTGTCAAGTAGGACCTAGAACAAGAACAAGTAAAGAAATAAGTAAAGATAAAGCAGATGAAGATGATAAAATAAGAGTTGAGTGTTGTTCGTGAGCTGACCAGGCGATGGGGAGCCAAATGTTGGGGAGGAATCCGACCATCCGCTTGATGTCGTTGCAGAATCTGCCGACTCCGTAGAAATAGGCGATGGCGATGCTCTGGCAGAAGCAGACCCACAGCAGAGCCATCCCGCTCGCCGAGTAGTAGTCGAACAGCTGGAACACGTACATCCCGCCCTGAAACCAACAACAACAACAACAACTTTTAATCACCTTTAATCACCCCTGGACACTGGACAAGAGAACTACAAAATAACCACTCACGTTGGTCACCATGGAGAGGCCGATGACGTAGGAGACGAGAGCGACCACCGCGATGAAGTACTCCCGCCGATGACCAACCCTGAGGACGGTGGGGAAGGCGTCCACGACGGCCGTGACGAATCCCTCGACGCCCACGAACTGCGAGTCCAGGCCGAGGATGATGATCATGAGGAAGAAGAGACAGGACCACAGAGGAGCCAGCGGCATCTGGGAAACCGCCTTCGGGTACGCGATGAACGCCAGCCCAGGCCCACTTTCCGCCACATCCGCAATCGGAACTCCCTGCTCCTGCGCCATAAACCCCAACACCGAGAAGATCACGAAGCCCGCGTACAAACTCGTCCCTGCAAAACCCACCAACGAACAACATCCGGATTAAATTGAAATAGCTTTTATCAAGTAATTATCATGAAGAGGAAAGAGGAAAGCACCGCTGTTGATGACGGCGATCCAGGAACAGTCCCGGATGAAATTGTGGTTGAACATGTTGTAGGAGCCGAGCGCGGTCATGCAGCCCAGCGCAACCGCGTACGAGAAAAATATCTGAGTTCCCGCGTCAATGTAAACCTGAACAAAAAACACACCAAAACACGACATCATCACAGGGTTAAAAAACACAAGCAACAAAATATGAAATGTAAAATGAAATCCCAAACGGACTACATTTTTTTCTCATCTTTTTCATGAAGGAAAATTGAGCCATCTTTTTTTATGTTTGTGGAACAAGCATATTATTTTGCTTACTTGTCCTTTGAGGAGCTGTGAGAAATCCGGGGTCAAGTAGAATTTCAATCCTTCCATCGCCCCCGGCAGAGTCAGTCCGCGAACCAGAAGAATCGTCATCATCACGTAAGGAAACGTCGCTACAATTTCACAAAGTACTCATTTATTTTTTAACTTGTTCAAATTAATTTTAAAAAATAGAATAAAAAAGAATAGTTTTTACCCGTGAAATACACGACTTTTCCCGTGCTCTTGACGCCCTTCCAGATGCAAAAGTAGACGAGGACCCATGAAAAAAAGAGTGTTGCTGCCAACTCCCAACGAATCCCACCGACTTCGTCAATTCCCGATGAAATCCCCAACACTCGATTCCTAAGTCAAACATTCAACATTCCACATTCAACAATTACACTCACCCAAAATTAAACCACTCGACTCAACTGCTCACATTCTGCATTTATGAAAAAGTGGCTCATATTTTCCGGCTCTGTCCAATTTTCCCTTTTCAAGGGGTATTTTGCATTTTGCAAATTCAAAATATGTTATAACAATTGAAATTGCTGCTTTTATTTTTTATTATGAACTCTGGAAGTGGAAAAGAAAGGAGAAAAGAGGAGTGTCGTTTTGTGAAATTCATTCATGAGATTCCTGGTAATTTTAATAGTTTCATTCTGTGAAATTACTTTGCGTGATAATCATCTCCCGTTTTGAGTTTTGAGTGTGTAAAAAGTAAAATGTCAAGTGCTCTGTGGATAATAAAATAAAGTGCAATATTTTATCCCGTCGAAATTCTGTTTTAGTGTTTAGGGAAAAAGTCACTTGTGGTCCGTGATTTGAAACTTGAGATATGATCCAGATGCAAACTCTGTGCATTTTATATTTTATGCTCATGGCCGTCAAATCCCAAGAGACTTTTCCTCACATTTTTATTCTCATACACTGCACTTCCAGCTCCTACTTTTTTACTCTTTTTACACACTACAAAATACAAAATATAAGGGAAAGAGCCAAGAGATAATGAAAAACGTACGCAGTCTCAAAAATGAACTTGAGATAAAAATCCTGCTCTATTTTGTACATTGTTTCTTTGTTGCTTTTCCTGCATGGAAATTTCTACTTTGTGCATTTGACATTTGAGAATGTGGAGCAGATGAGCGTGTCTAAATTCTGTTGTGAAAATGCAGAGTGAGAGTTTGGAGTGGGTTAATTTTTGTGGAGGAGGTTTTAAAGTGGTATTTATTTGGAGCTTGGAATAAGTAAAAAGTAAAAAAGAAGTATAAAATTGCTCACTCCCAGTACTCGACGACGGAGCTCTTGAGTCCGGTTGTGTTGAGTCCGGCCGCGGTGTTGTTGAGGAGGGAGGCGTTGACGGACTTTAGCATGGTGGGGTCGAAGCACTTGTCCGTGTTCCACACATTCCCGCACCTGGACCACGGCAGCTCGCTCGCGAAGGAGGAGAAGAAGTAGTGCACCGCCCACGCCATTATCACGATGTAGTAAATGTTCAACAGGAAACAGATTATCGTCGTCGCGTACCCGATCCCTCCAAATTCCAAATCAAACATCAAACATCATTTCATTCCACAAATTATTCCTCCACAAATTAAAATATATTTGAATCGGGACTACCTTTAAACGAGGGGACGAATTTGGTCCAGACTGTGATTCCTCCTTCGCTGGAAAACTGCCCCAGGCCGACCTCCAGGAAGAACATCGGAATCCCACCGCAAATCAAACAAATTATGTACGGGATGAAAAACGCGCCTGCACCCACAAACCAAACCTCATTAAAATATTTAAAAGCATTTAAAAACAGCCCAAACGGCCAATTGACAAATGGACCAAATGCAAAAATAATGAATGAGAAATGAAACACGCAAAATTCATGGAACGAATCAGAATTGAACATTTAAAAGGTTTAAACGCTTTTGTATTTTAAACCAGTTGAAAAAAGCGAAAGAAGTGGTTTGGAAAAAACTTTGAAACTGTCATCTTCTCTTTTTCCTCTTGTTGGTTTTGTCCTCTCTTTCCTTTCCCATCATTTTACTTAATCCAATGACAATTCTATTCTCATTTCAACATTTCTACTCTTTTTTCTCTATTCTCTCTTGTTCAAAGTATTCTCCCGGTTGCTCAATCACATTACACACACTTAAAAACCCCGTTTTCATTTTTATTCCTATTTTCTATCTTGAGCTGCATTTGATTTTTTATATTACCATTCACATTTCACATGTGTTTCAATGCTCAATTTCTAAAAGATTTTTGCTCCAGTTTCAAGCCTTTTCCATTGTAAATTCTGAGCTGTACAACTCGTCACGTGTGAAAAATGTAACAGGTGAAAACTGGTGCAATTTTGAATTTTATTCGCCAATCATCTTAAAATAAATACATTTTCATTTAAATCCATTATTTCCCCTGCCGCACAATTTGTGATTCTGATTATACAATTTCACCAAGTTCCCGAGTTTCCTGAAAATATTCATCACTCAATACAAAATACGGAAAACAGGAAAAGATACTTTTGTCTTTTGTCTAGTTTTCATTCGTGAAATTATCAACTGCTTTTCGCATGCACAAAAATCATGGATCAATGATAAATTTGAAAGGGAAAAGAGTAAGAGATTTTGCAAGGGATTCCAAAAAATCTTTTGACGGTTGACGCAACTTTGCTGTACATTGGAAATGTGAAACTGATTCTGAGGATGAAAATCCTTCCTTCTAAAAAATGGTTATGAAACCTCTTCTTGTTTTAAAGCTCATTTCTCGTATTTTGTATTTTGTATTTGACTTGTGACATGGTTTTTTCAAGTTTTAAGTAATTTTTGTTTCCGATTTTTGATTGAGTCCCTCTTTGATGTTTTGATGAGGGATTTTTCATAAAATGAGAGAAGAATTGTGTGGAAATTCCCTACTGTTTTGTAGATGGAGCATGAATAAAAGAGTGACTTTGAATGAGCACATGCAAAATGTAAAACACAAAGTGTAATTAGACTGAAAACTCATAAAGTGGTGGATGGAAAAACTCTGCACTCTGATAATTTCCCAACTCCCAAACACAAAAGGCGTAAAGAGAGAAGGCAGAAAGTGTGTTTGTGTTTGCGAAGACTGATGGAGATCCGAGATACGCACGGGAACAAAGGGGAAGCGGAAGCGGATTCCCACTCTTTAACTGTACATTTTACACTCTGCACTTTATCCCCTGTAAATTCAACTTGTTCTCTGTTCACTGCAAATGAACACATTTCACACTTTGCTCCTTCTTCATGTTGAACAAGCCATCAAATTCAATCCAATTCTCTTTTTTTATCATCATGTTTTACATTTACGGAAATGAGAGGGATTTTTTCATTTTAACCTCCGTGTAAAATTCTGCATGTAACATTATAGTCATTTGTAAATGAATCCTGTAGTTTGTGTTTTGTGTGTGGCTTTGGAAACGAGAGGAATGCTCAAATGGAGGACAAATCTAAACGCAAGTGAATGTTCGTCTGTCATCGAGAAGATAATCTTTGTTCAACTTTGACCCTGCGGATGATAAATAAAATTTCCTCAGATTCTGATCCCAGCTCCTACGCACTTTTGGCTCTCAGTTGACACTCAATTCTAATTTACTCAGATCATTCACAATACAAATCCATTCCTCCAGCCACAAAACAAACACAAAACACAACCATTAAAAGAGACAGGATAGGAAAAGGAGTGTTAATAAAATTAATTGGGATTATTCTCTGCCTCATATTCAATTTCCATTTCAAGTCAACTTTGTTAATTGCGATGGCGTTCCAAAAAATGCGTCGTACGCAATATAAAACACAACATTTTGTTGTAAATACGAGTCGAATTTCAGTCCAACGTTTCCTAATCAACCTCAAAAAGTACACATGCATAATTTCTGTGAACTGCTGATGGATGCAGAATCAAGAGCAAAGTCATCGGCGTGTCGAGTGTCAACTCATAAAACCAGAAAAGTCTCCAATAAAAACCAAGAGCAAATGGAAATGGGAAAATGAATGGAACAAAAATAAATGTGTACAACTTTTCATGTCTCCTTTTTCAGCTCTCTGTACTCACATTTGTACGAATGCATCCCTCTGAATTATGAAGAGTCAACAGAAAATGGGGACAAACTACAACACATTACGATAAATATCCACATCATAAAAATACACACAATTTAGAATGAATAACGAGAGTTTCAACTTGTAACAAACAGCAAAACACGTGTTTCTTCATTAAACACTCGTGCTTTTTCTAGCATCACGACGAACTACGAACAACATTTTACTTGTTATCAATTTTATGAGTTCAATTTTATGCTGCACCACAAATCACAAATCACAGACTCACAAGATTCAAAGTGATGAGATACTTTTTTACTTTTTTACTTTTTACACTCGTCAAGTAAATGACTTTGAACTGGGACATGAATTTTGAACAAATGAATAAAGTAATAAAGTAATAAATGAGGAAAGTAAACTTAACTCCTCCGTTCTGTAAAAAAGGAAAGAAAGAAAGAATGAAAACAAATGAGTCAAATTGTAAGTCATGAATTGTATTTTGTACTTTGTATTTTGAGACTATGAAAATTCACCTTGTAGCAAAGATACGGAAATCTCCACACCTGAAACAAAACGTCAAATATCAAAACTTTTCTACATTTTCCAGAATATTTGATGGACAAAGTGATGAAGAATCCTCTTACATTTCCAAGTCCAACGGCAAACCCGATCGAAGAAAGAATAAATTCAATTTTATTATCCCATTTCTCACGCTCCCGAATTTTCGGCTGCTCCTTTCCCATTTTATCCCACTGTCCAAACTCACAAGTCACAATTCACTTTCCACTCCACTCAAAACTCAACACTAAAGTCTAAAGACGGAGAAACCCGTACTTTTTCACCCTTCCGATTTCCCTTTTGTTTTCCACTCTTCACTCTTCACTCTAAATCCTGAGTTGGGAATTGAAATTGAATTGGGATTAAATCCTCTTCTCATTCGCACACGGACATTCCAAAGTCCACATGAAATTCAAACTGCGGGACAAACTATTGATCATACTGCAAACTGCAAAATGCAACAAACTGGGATATTTCGTATTTTGTAGCTGAACTGCACGTGCTGCAAAAAATGCACAGACTGACCAGAGCTCACTGTTTCTTGTTTATGGCCGAGAACATGATGCAAAATGCAAAACACATTCACATGGAAATTCAAGTGAGGAAAAAAGTTGCTCCTTCTCCTTCAGCCAGTGCAAAAAAAACTACTGTATCCAGAATGAGGAATGAGGAATGAGACTGACTCAGCTTGTACATGAACAATGCTCAATGCTCAAAGTAATAAAAGAGGATCAAAAGTAATACGACCACCACTACAAATTTCCCTATTAGCAATAGACTCGCACAAAAGAGGAACGAGGAGACAATGACAATGAATGCGTATCAACTAAAACTCGTCCCAGAACAAAACTCCCATTTTCATCCCCTCGAAAAATAAACAGAAAACAATGAAATGTTGATAAAGTATGTGCAAAAAGTACAAATCAAACATGTGTGATTTTATCAAAGTATAAAAAGTTGAGACTTTGTCAAAATTCCATTCAACATTCAAGTTGATTGTTCTTTGTATTTTTCAGTGTGAGGGTAATGAAAGTTGTGGGGTGACTTTTGGGACGTGGTTTATGTGGATGTGAGTGAGTGTTTGTGGGAAAACTCTGTGTGGATTGTGCACTGAAAGTGTATCAAGAGTCAAGAGAATGCGTATTTATTATTTATTTATTTATTTATGTGATGGGGAGAAATAGATAAAAAGTCATCTCTTCATCTTGAGTCTTGAGTTGAGTGAATAACACAGAGTTGAGTTGAGTGGAGTGGAGCACATGCATTTGAACATGAGGATAAAGCATAAAGCAACAAGTTGTGGCAATTAGAAGCAGTTTCCCAGCAACTTCCTCGTCCTCCTTTTCCACTCTCCGTTCTCTGGCCACTCTCAATTCTGTAGTCAACTCTTTACATCACATTAAAACATAAAGGTCAATTCAATTCGAAAAGAAACAGTGGAATTCATTTGGACTTATTCAATTCAGACTCAGTCCATTCCTCAATTAGCTCCAGCTTTAAATCTGTCATTTGGAATGTGAAGAACCACTCCACACTCCACATTTACTCCACATTTCAATCTCAACATGAGGATTGAGGATTGAGGATCCTTGCAGCAGAAAAAGATGGCAATTTAGAAACTGGAGCACGACCTCCGTCATTCACCACTACATTCACATTCACATTCTATTCTGTTTTCTATTACATCATGAAATGCAGTTTCAATTCTGTTTTGTATCTCAGCTTCAAGACCGCAGAGAAAAGGAGTTTAAATTCATCCCAACGAAATCATAAAAATATCAACATAATTAAGTATTTTTGTGAAGAGGGATGAAAAATGAAAAAGGAAAAACAAGTATTGAATGTTCTGTGACTCTGGATGTTTTATGTTTTATGTTTTATGGTTCAAGTAAACACTCAGCATGTTTTAGACTAGTTGATAAGAGCGGAGTGAAGAGTGAAGAGTGAGAAGTGAGGTGAAATATTATCCAGCGGATTTTGATTCCAGCTCCAATTTCAATAATAATTCACCCTTTATAATTTACAATGCACAATTTGAAGTGCATGATTTCTAATGGAGCCACTCCACACTCGTCTTTCATTCCCTTCTTTTTCATTGTCCGTATTTTGTATTTCGTATTTCATATTTCCTATTTCATATTTCATATTTCATGCTCATGAATCATGATAAAAGCTCAAGTTGAAACGGTCCATGGAATTCCGTCCAACGGCAAAACAAACTCATCACTCAACCAACACCAATCACCAACGGTCACAATTCACAACTCAAACTTTGTCATTTCACAATTAAAGTCATTTGTGTCAAATAAATAGAATCAAATGGAATCCACACTCAACGAACAAACTGGATGCTCAGTCAAATTGAATTATCAAACCAAGTCTGAATTTTATACTTTGGATTTTTCATGTAGAATAATTCCTATTTATTTCTCGCTCCTCTCAAATCTATTCCAGCTCTCAGCTGCACAACGGAAATCTAAGAGTTGCATAATATTGCATATATTTATGAAGCTACAGTTTTTAACCGTTTCCTCCCATTTTCACAGTGCAAACTTAGAATTATTGACATTATGCAAAAAAGTAATAAAAATGGACTGCTTGAGTTTTGAGTTTTGAGTTTGATGTGGACTGGGAATTGTAAATGCTATTTAATGTTTAATATTTTGTGGAGTTGGCTGAGGAAAAAAGTCCTTTGACTGCTCATGCACATTTACATTCACATTAAATAGGAAGAGAATTCAGCATGCAAATTGTCCACTGTGCAAATCAGAAGGAAAAGACAAGAGCAACTTGATGAATCGTCTCTTTGTTCTCCACAGCACAAGAAACTTGTGCAAAATCTGACGGAGGGAGGGAATTAAAAATTAAAACGCTGATGGAAATGTACTCTCTTTGTCATTTGTCATGACAAAACTCTTTCAACTCAACTCACAATTCATGAGAATTGAGAATAGAACAGAAAACAGAAAGGACTCTGATTTGTACTGAAAGAAGAAGCGAGTCAATTTGGAATGATCGTACAATTTACATACAATTTACTGCCTAATTTGCAAAAACATGTCAATATTTTTTCCTCTCCTCCTGATTTTTATTTTTATTAGACTTTGAACATGCGAATTGCGAATCCTGCAGTTTATGATCCGAGCTATAAAAAGGACATTTTGTTGTTGTTGTCTGCGTAAATTGTTGTGAATTGTTCGAGTCTCTGGTTTCTCTTGGTTTGCCTATTGCCTACACTGCACAAACACCAACTCTAAACTCTAAACTCTAAACACGCCTCTCTGCACAATTACGCTGATCTCTGCATGTGAAATGTGAAATGTGAACGACTTTTGTAACTTGTAACTAGAATTCTAACCCCTGCACAAATCACAACTCACATCTCACACTTCATATTTAATACTTAATATTCCCTCATGAAAAATACTTATGAAGCCTACAAAATATCCTGTGATATCCAGAAAACATGAACAGCTTTTGTCATTTGGAGAAGAAGAAATGTCACAGAGTTCAAGAGCAGAAAAAATCTTACCTTTACAAATTGAGGGAAAGCAAAAATCAAGAATGAGCAGCCTCGGGCCAAGTTGAACCTCCTGAATCCGTCCAAAAGAAAGCCGAAACGAAAGCACTCATTTCCAATTCCTTTCTACTTTCAACACAAAACACAACAAATAAATCATACACAAAAACAAACATATTTTTAAAAAATCATACAAAAAACAAACATATTTTTAAAAAATCATACAAAAAACAAACATATTTTTAAAAAATCATACAAAAAAAAACATTTTTACAACAAAAACAAACAATTAAATCTAAAAGTACATCGTAAATAATGAGTATTTACAAAACTTGATAATTGATAACATAACAAAATTTGAGTTGTTTAAAAAAATACAAAAACAAGAACAATATTGAAAAAAGGTAAAAGTATGCATAATAAATAATAATTGAAGACTAAAATCTGGCACTGGTTAAAACAGGTTGAAAATGAAGTAAACAAAAGACACGACACAAACTGTTCACTTTGAAGTTGAAATGAATAAAAAGAATCACTTTGTTTTCACTTTGTTTTTTTATTTATTTTTTTACACTTGGTTGATTTTTTTGTAGATTTTTTCAAGTTTGATTTGAGATGATTTGAGTTTTGAGTTGGGTAACTTTGGTGCTTTGGCGTTCTTCTTTCGTTGCAGATGTATCAGTGGGCCACCAATTGCAATTTGCAATAATTTGCTTGGTCTGCTCAAAGGCACATCACATCGCAGTGAACGTCAGTTCCGAGTTACCCAAAAAAAGTCCAGGGAAATCCAAGGAGAAGAAATGTTTGCTGATTGTTTTGCGGGCAGAGAATGAGGATTCATGCTATTGCTGAGAGACATGGGCCCAACTTAAAATGCATGCCTTTCAGCAAAGCATGTTATCCTTAATCCCGGATTTTATCTTGTCTTTTCCACTTTCCACTTTTCCATTTGCTCCTGTTCTTACTCTTCGTACTTTCTCACTTTTCTTATTGTGTTGGAGACTGAAAGTCCGGCTGAGAAATGGATGATTGAGCAAGATGCTCCTGCTTATTTATACTTGTGGACAAAGTCTTTTCCTCCGTTTCCATTCCATTTACACTCCTCAGCTCTAATGCCAATGCTAATGCTCATACTCATACTCATAATAATATCATAATTGTTGCTTAGTTCAGTGAAATTCGAGTCTCCTCAAGTGTACATTTCGTCTTCGTCTTCTTCTTCTTCTTCTTCTGTTTCTGTAGGAATTGTACATACGTCCACAGTTTTTTCCTCCCTTCGCCGCCGTCTTCTTCTTCTTTTTCTTGTTTTTTCTCTTCTCTTCTCTTCTCCATCCGTCATTCGTCGTGAATGAGTCAGTGTTGAGAGTTGAGAGTTGAGAATTGTCTAATGACGTGCATACGCACTCTTCTGAATATCCCTGAGTTGAGAATGTGAAGGAGTTGAGACAAAGCTGAGGCAGTAAAAAAGAGAAGGAGGAACAACTTGACAAATGTTATTATTCTTCTTGTTCTTGTGAGTGTTGCTGATAAGCTGGGTCATTTTTCGGTCACCCTGAAATTTAAACCAAACTCCACTTGGACAAATTATTCCTCCTCCTTTTCCATCCTCTCTTCTGTTTTCTGTTCTCTGTTCTGTATTGATTGTGAATGTATCTGTATTTTTCTCCCTCTTTTTTCTCTGCTTCTCTTACTTTGGCTGTCTGAAGAAGGGAAGAAGGAGAATGAATATCATGTTGTGTTACGCCTGTACACATGTAAAACACGGAACACACACCACAAAAACAACTGAATGACAGTTATCTTTTCTCTCCCTTTCAACTTTCAACTTTCAACCACCACTGGAAAATAATGCCCATGATAAATGCTACAACAAAATACAACTGAAATGCATAATAAATGTTAGACAAATCCTTTAAATGTTCAAGTGTTATCTTGATTTGTGCAGTAGGATTAAAATCCGAGTTGGAGTCATGACAAAATCCTTCCATCTTTTCTCTCTGCTGGATTTTGTAGTTTGGATTGTGAGATGATGAGTTACTTTTCTGTTAGTTGATGGCATGAAAATAGCTACTGTGTTTCATGTGCATTTATGGATTCCGG
>JABASP010003544.1:0-13440 GCA_019776565.1 Sminthurinus signatus
TACACATAACACAAGCCGTGTCTATTACTGTATATTTGCTATGAAATGAACTGCATATTTTGAATGATGGCTGAAAGAGTAGGATACATGCCATCCTGTATTTTATATTTTATCAATAATCATTATTGTCTTTCTCCATCTGTATCTCTATTGGTCTGTACATAGAAGATTTTTGCTCTTAATCAAAATCTCAAAATTATTAAACCAGAGAATTTTGTTAGCTCTGAGACTGTTGAGACATATTCAAGTACATGAAAAGTGAAAACGGAATCGATTTTGTGTTATATTTTTTATGGGTATGCATAACTATATGAAAACAGAAGGGAGAGGCGAGAAAAAGTATTAGAAGGGTGGAAATACACATATAAAACATATGATATGACTTGAACATATATTCTCATCTATTTGTTTAATTTTCTGTCTTTCAACAAAGTTTTATTTTCCAATTTTTTTCGATGGCAAATATTCTGTATACATGTATATATATGTGTTTACATAGAGACTTCAAATGTTAAGACTAAAAACATACATCCTGTGGGTTTCGCCAATATTCCAAATCTGCACCGTGATACATAAAATACATCTTAAATTCTATGTGGATGGAAAACTTTAAGTTTCATTGTCAAATACTTCCTTGATCTAGAACTAATAATATGACAAAAATACCGCTGGGATATTAAAGCATGATACAGTAGAGTTTCATTAAAAAATTTAGATGCATTTTACTTTTTATTTTATGTAAAAAGATTTTGATTCGATGCATATTTTACAGTCTGGTTACATAAACTGCATTAATCTGAAATACATACTTACGCAATCAAACAAACCAATGTGTTATGGGTATATTATATTACAATGATTTTAAAACAATATTTTATGGTGTGCTTTTTTTGATAATTTCAGGGTACTGAAATGATAAGGACATCTCGACTTTGCCGAGATGCAAAAGATGGGAAATTTCTACGTTATTTGTATGAAGACTGTCGTACTGTGTATGATGCATTTCACAGAGGAGCAAGGGAGTCAAGTAATTTTTTATATTAATTAATTTAAGCTAAACACAATAATAATTATTAACTATATTATAAGGACAACCATTTTAATCCTATAAAATGTTGATTTTTAACAATTATTGTTATCATTATATCAATGCTACCCATTGCAGATAATGGACAGTGTTTGGGTTCAAGAGAAAGTAGAGACAAGCCGTACCAGTGGATAAATTACAATGAAGCATTGACAAGGAGTAGAAATTTTGGAGCTGGGCTGATACATTTAGGTATGAATTTTCTTAGAAAAGCAAAATATTTTTATTTTTACAAACAATCACTTTCTAGTTTCTAGTTTATAATTTTATTTTAGATTTTAAACTTTTTACCCTGGATTAACCTGTTTTATTTTTTACTGATTACAGGACTACGATCTACAGAATATGTTGGAATTTACTCACAAAACTGCCCAGAGTGGTAAATAACATTTTTTTTTTTTCAAAATTGTCTAGATGTAAATATCAATTGAGCTGTGATTATCTGAATTTTTTTGGAAGTTGTGAATCTTTTAATTTGATACTGTGCTACAGGTTACAGTGTACTAATCGAGATTTTAAAGAATTACAATTTTTATTCATATATTCATATTATATTTTACAATGTACAATAATAATATTGCACATTTGCACTTAAAACATATTTGTACCTACGTATTACCAAAAGAAGCATACTTATGTAACACATAATAATATATTTTACTTCATGTACTTATATATTTAATAGGGTTATTTGTGAGCAGGGTATTTACTGTTATTCTATGGTCATAATACCACTTTATGACACTTTGGGGGCGGAGGCATGTGCGTTTATAATTAGACAAGGTAAATACTTTTGCGGAGGAAAAATCTCTAGCAAATATTGAGGATTTCATATAAAAGCATGATGCCTATAATAATAATAATAATGATTGTGATTTCTGTTTGATTATTTGATTCTAGCTGAAATGACTTTAGTTATATGTGACGATGACTCCAAAATAAATATGTTGTTAGACAAAGCTCCACCATGTCTAAGAAGGCTAGTGCATATTAAGGAAATAAAGAAAGAAACTCTACAGCGAGCAAAAAATCAAGGAATTGAAGCAATTCGACTTGATGAAGTAGAAAGAATCGGAGCTGCTAATGTCCATAAATACCCTGAAAAAGTAATAATACTTTTCTGTACCAATCTCCTTATATATCATATTTTGAGTTCTATGATTCCTGAAAAAAATAAAGACTATAATATATTATACATAGACAATATACTATTGTTTATTTTATTGCATTTTGTTGCTTTCATGATAGCCACCAAGATCTGATGATATTTGTACAGTTTGCTACACGAGTGGTACAACAGGTGAGTCTCTTAAAATTCACTTTTCCCTATACGCATTGTATTTTATACCAAAAAACCTGTTAATTAGTTGTTAGAATCTCCATTTTATTAAAACTATCATAAACTTTCTGAATTTAGGTAATCCAAAGGGTGTGATGCTCAGTCATGAAAATGTGATAGCTGACGTGTCTTCTGTAATGCTCCAGCTGGGTGAACACAAGCCCCACCGCCATGATGGTGAGTTTATAATCTTCTGTTGTTTTTAATCAAACATTGGTTTTTCATAATCTGGTGTACATAATAATCATATCATAAGATTTGTATACTTTTTTGAAAGACACTTGTAGTTAACTGTTTTTATCATTGAGTGATTTTATGTTTTTGAAACAGTTATGATCTCCTTCCTTCCTCTTGCTCACATGCTGGAAAGATGTTGTCAAATAGCCCTGTATATGCAAGGCGGAAAAGTTGGGTTTTTCTCGGGAGATATTCGTCATTTGGCGGATGATATGAAAGCTTTAAAGCCCACAGTTACCCCGACAGTTCCACGTTTGCTCAATAGAATACATGATAAGGTATACAAATTGAGCCGAATATAATGTATTATATAAAACGTTCTATAAATTATAATGAATGTATCGTATCATTCTTGAACCAATTATTATTGGCCATGCATAATATAAGTGAAGTGTGTGGTTATATCGTTATCTTTATAACATTTTAACGTATTTTTTCCTTTTCACAATCAAGGTCATGAGTAATGTAAATGGAAGTTTAGTTAAACGGACACTTCTAAGAATGGCTATAAGTAGTAAACTAGCAGAAATACAACGTGGCGTTCTCAGAAAAAATACAATTTGGGATACTCTAGTTTTCAAGAAAGTCCAAGAAGGGATGGGTGGGAAAGTTAGATTGCTCGTAGTCGGTTCTGCTCCTCTTAGTGGAAATGTTCTCACTTTTATTCGTTGCGCCCTGGGCTGTGTGGTTGTTGAAGGTTATGGGCAGACTGAATGTGTTGCTCCCTGTACTTTGACTATCCAAGGTGACCCCGCTCCCGAGCATGTAGGACCTCCGATCGCGTGTTGTTGTCTGAAGCTCGTTGATGTAAGAAGAATTTTTTTTTAAAAAAAAATATCTAATGGTCAATATATTAATTATAGGTTTTAAATCTCCATCATATCAGTATACTGGTATATTAAATCATGTTTTGTTGTTGTTGTTATACTCTTTAAGGTACCTGAAATGAACTATTTTGCCAGTGCAGGGCAAGGCGAAGTATGTGTTAAGGGCACAAATGTATTCAAAGGTTATTTCAAAAATCCTGAATTGACTCGTGAAACAATTGACAAGGACGGTTGGTTACATACAGGAGATGTTGGAAGCTGGAAACCAAATGGAACTTTGAAAATAATAGACAGGAAAAAGCATATATTCAAATTAAGTCAAGGTATGTTATGGTTGTATATTGTATATATTTTATCTTGTATTTAATCACAAATCAATCAATTATGATGTTTAAAACAGGTAGTTCATCTATTCTGTCTCCAGTAATGTTCATTTAGTCGTGTGAATAACCATGCTTACATGTATAATGTATACATCATGCTATAAAAGACACAGATGTACATATTGGATTTTTGTGTTTTTATAGGGGAATATGTTGCACCGGAAAAAATAGAGAACCTTTATATTCGAAGTATATACGTTTCCCAAATATATGTCTATGGAGAATCTCTCAAGTCATGTGTTGTGGCTGTTGTAGTGCCTGACGTCGAATCCATTAAAGACTGGGCTATTGTAAGATTTTATTATTTCATTCAAAAGTTTTAACTCATGCAATATATTTAATCAAATAGGTATTCTTTACATGTATCTCAAATCTCTCCACATTGTTATTATTTCTTTACACGCTCACATACATATATATATATTTATATGTCTTTTCATTAATTTAGGAGAATGATATTCCTGGTACTTTGTCTGTCTTGTGTGCGGATGAGAGAGTCAAAGCGGTTAGTTTATTTGATTTTTACTGTACATGTTCTATAGTATGTTAAGTACATAGTTTATATACATGCGGATTGGGAACATTTAGTCAATACCAAATTACTTTGTATGTTTACAGTGTATTATGGAGGATATGATAGACTTAGGAAAGCAAGGTGGTTTAAAAAGTTTTGAGCAAGTTAAAGATATTTACCTTCATCCAGGTAAGCAGCCTATGATTTTATCAATTCTACTATAATAATTTATATATATATATATATACAATGATGATAAATGATGTTGATGTGAATTAATAATTAATGTTTCATCCCTCTTTTTTTTCTATGAAAAAACAGATCCATTTAGTGTACAGAACGGACTTCTCACACCCACGCTCAAGAGTAAGAGACCTCAACTGAAAGCTTATTTTAAGCCTCAATTAGAAGATATGTACTCAAAATTAGATTAATGTAGATAATAATAGATATTAAAATTTCATTTGAAATGGATATAAAAACCAAAAGTATAATAATTATTTAGGAATTTAGGAAGTAATTAGAATATATATTATTGTGTTATATATTATCATATAATATGAAGATATTTAATTATTTGAATAAGTTATTTGATAATGTGAAACGTTTTTTCTTTGTGTTTTGGTTAATTTCGTTTTATTATACCTATAATACCTACACTGTTTTAATTACACAAGAATATATTATCTAATAATTCGCAATGCGGAATACATAATATATACATATATGTACAATGTACATGTATTTATATCTAGAGAAAAATGTTTAGCTATCATATTTTCATTTCTTCCTATAATAGTAATAGTACACAATATATCTAACAAGTGGTGTTCTATCTACTTCTAAGTCTATATGAATGAATGCTGGCTTTACATCATGATATATACCGATAGATAGATATATTCATGTATACTCGGTACTCGGTATATTGTGTGCTGGTCATGAGTATTAACAAGTGTAAAGCTAAAACTGATTACTACACAAGTACAGGAATGTTAACAACAATTTCACACAAAACTTGCTCACCATCAACAGAATACTATAGTTTACGTATATAGCTTATGAATGCAGTTTAATTTGTATTATTTAATATCTACTTATAAAAGTTATCCCATCAAAAATTATGAACAGCGAGGACTACCACTTTGAAACTTTTGTTGTACCTATCCTATGTTCTGAATCTCACATAGATGTATCCACAGTCTAATTTATATAGTCAAAACCATAGTATAGAAGTTGATGAATAATTTATTCGTTAGTACCCATAGCTAACTACTATGCAGACTACAAGCACATGGCTCATCAACTTGTCTGTAATAATATTTTTAGTAGAAATTGTGTTATTAGGTAACTTTTATGTATTTTCACCGTTCGCCAACATGTTAAATGTAGATAGAATGTAGTAAATGTAAAATACAAACAAAGACAACATTCTAGTAAAACCAGAAAGTGTTTTGGAATTTTTTTTGGTTAACTGTGTCCGAATGAATGAATTTTACTCTGTTCAGTAAAGACAGGTAGAAGAAAACTCAGTTTGTGCAATTGTGCAGTGGGCCCTTTCTCTTTTATAGTAAAAGTGACCCAATTTTCACGGAAACTATCCACTTCATACTTACTCCATTTTCACGTGAAGCAAAGTCAAAAAATGTCAGGTGGACGGCGAATAAATATATACGATACACTACTGCTTAAATTTTACTATTATCATGATATGACGGTGATATAGTGTAAGCTAGATATATATATATAATGTCATGGTATCAATTATAACCATATTACATATTATACATAAAAAAACATGACGCTGTAAATTCAAATTCTAAATGAAAATTATTATTGTATATTAATATAATTATGAATAATAATTATAATTAATTCCAAGAAACATGTTATAGTCAAAAAAAAGCGTCATACAGACGAATTACGTGCACATGAAGGGAATTTATATTATTTGTAAACTACTATATTATACATTATATAATGTGTTATTGGTTATAACTGATGTGTAAGATATGATACATACATGTATATGTAGATGTAATCTATATTTATATATATATGTGTATATATGTTATATGCAGTAATTAACGATAGGGGGGAAAATTAAGACCAAGTCGAATTGGTACAACAAAAAAATCATGTATCATTAAATTATGTACTAATTACCACAAATGTAAAATACATCATTATTGTTATTATATATGTATAGCATGGTCGTATTTCCGACCATATTCAATGTATTATATCAGTAAAGGGGTCACATTTTTATCATATATATATATATATTATATAGGGTGTTTATTTTAAGCGAGCAAAAAGTATAGTTATTGTTTCGGCTTTAGTTCTTCATAATAATATTATAGACTTATAGTCAGTTTAGACTTTATACATGTCAGTTTTTTAGTAGAACAATACAAAACGGTAACAGTGTTACCGTGTATCTAAAAGGAATGAATCTGCTAATCGCAAAATATTAGACTTCAACTGTATAGTGTACACTTGTATGTATATATATGTATTTTCACCACTATGCAAAATACACGACCATGATTTCATGTTTAGTCATAAAGTAGTACTTTATTCATGCTAAATATAAAAATTAAATTTAAATGACAGTGAAAACAAATGTGCGTATTGAATGGAAATGGAATTTTATTCTATTTATTATGTGTATGTACCATGTAAAACTGAAATGTGAAATAAGTCTCATATGTCGTTATTTATGAAGCACTGTTATCTGCGGAATGGATAGAAATTAGGAGTAGATATTTTTTTTTCTTTGAAAAATATTATATAACTAAAAGCAACAACAGTATAATATAGGTAGTACATAATATAATTTTGTATGATAAAAAGTCTTACGACATTATATATAATACACGACAACTACAAAACACATGTACTGTGTATATGATAAATGATAAAATGATAGGATTGTATATTGTATATATATATATATTATTAAATTTGAAACTTATCTCCTATCTGCAATTCCATACAGAAACGGTTTACGGATTCGCTTAAAAAATACATATATACATAACACATAACTATATACATACTTAAACCTAAGAGCGTTTATAATACATATACATATGTATATTCAACACTAAAAAGTAAAATACTACGTACAGGAGCACAGCATCATGACTTTTTTTTAAAATTACAATATATATATAGCTGCTACACTTCATATGTATTATACACAAGTTGTTCATGTACAAAAAAAGGATATCAGAAAAACTTTTAAGAAGTAAGTTAAACACAAAAATTACAAACGCAAAACATTTATATCGTTGCAACAGGATATTGAATTACATTGAAACTTTTGAAACTGACAGTAAATTGGAGAAAGCTATCATACCTACTTACTATACTTACTACTATTTTCAATTAATGATTTATTGTACGTATTACGTATTACTTACAAAATTCAAAAAATATTTGAATATATTAGAGTACACATAGAAAACATATAAAAGATATTGTGCAAAATATTGATCATTACTAATAATGATAAATTATACTTGTTTACTACACTACATCATAAAACATAATTTAAGAATACTGAATACGTACTTTCTAAGACAAAATGCTATAGAGCTATTAAAACTGACGAATACATGAATATTCCAACTGTGTATGTGTGCATGGGTATGTGTATAGGGAATTTTTCATTCGATGTTGTCTATACACCTGTCATATTATATAAATTTTACGTATCCATGTAATCGAGAGTTAAGTTTTAAAAGGAAATTCGTCCTATGCAAACACTTATACATATATATATATATATACACACACATGGGATGGATTCACTTTTAAAACTTTACCTTCGTAAGTAATGTTCTACTTTCAGAATGGATACAAAAAATGAGGAAAGCAATAACATAATATATATACTATTATAAATGCAAACGTTGATAATGTATTATACATGTAATAAAAGTGTGTATCAGGCAAGAGCAGATTTAATGAGATATTATAAAAACTTATATATATATATTTACAAATTATTAAAGATTTAAAGCCATATATAGTCAAAACAAACTACGGATGGACAGTGTATTTCCGTGTTGCAAAACTGTCATTCTTTCGACTACTTTTTATTATACATATGTATATATATATGTATGTATATGCATAATACATATTATACATTACAAAAAATAAGAAAGAGAAAGGAAAAGAGTAAATAAAAAATTGTATTGTTATGATTTCAAAAAATGTTGATTATTATAAACTGCGAAAAATATTAAAACGAATATGAATAAAATTTTGAAAAAAAAAAACTTGCTATACAGTACGTTTCAGTTTCATATTATATCATGCATTTCTCATTTACAGCATGCATATTAATGACAATTCCACTTTACTACTCATGAAGTAAATACTTTGAACATGAAAGAAGAAGAAGTACAAAAACAAAATAATACATATCATGTCCATGAATGGTGAAAACAACGTAAAAAGCATATTTTTCATGTTTTTTTTTGTCAAAAGTAGACCATATAAAATATACTATATGTATACTACATAGTAAATAAGCACATGAGAGTATTCGCCCATCTTTTCGACAAAGATCGACCGTTGGTTTTTTATAATGATAAATCTCATACAGGGCAAAGCGAATGAAGTAGCAAGAAAGGATTGAATTTTGGGTTGAGAGCCAAAAGAGAGAAAGAGAGAGACAGACTTTGAAAGACAGAGACAAAGAAAACGAGATGGGGAGACACAAAAAGCTCCTATCTCGTATCTTGTATCTAGCTTTTACGTAGATATAGTGGAGAATGTAAGTAGAGTGTGTAAGGCTTCTCCCTGTTCAAATCCTTTCCAGATTTTCTAATAACAAAAAAGAAAAGGTATGAAAGAGAGAAAGCAGCATGAAAATACCCGGTTCATTTTGAGTCCGGGTAAAATGCCAGAGTCAGAGTGTGGTGCGCAGGAGAGGAGCGCGAGCCGAAAAAGTAGAAAACCGTCATCATATTTCTATTGACGTAAAAACCTACATTCTGCATGGTATAAAAGTATATCATACACATGTACGTAGGTACATGCGTACATGCTACTACTACATTTGTACAATATAGCATGACTACATAGAATATAGAGTATATACTTACGTCTTTACTTCCCTACTTTCACTCTGTTCCTTTCTCTCTTCCTCTTGTATTCTACTGGATGTTTTTGGGATAGTAGAAATAAGCAGTAGTATGTAGACGACACACACACACATACACACGCACTCCACTCAAAAAGATAGACAGCATACAGGGAAATGAGGACATAAAAGGTTAAAGGCAATGAAATATTTTGTAAATATTCTTTTCCCTGTTCAACTAACTACTTCTGCCCGCTCTTCTTCTCTCTCATTGTCATGTACAATCATTGACATTCCAACTTCAACAGCTGATTTATTAGTGAATTTCTTTTTCCTTTATAATCCTCTCACGTCATCAAACAATACAGTACAATACAATAAAGAGTTGCGAATATGATCAACAGAAAATATTACACGTACAGGATTTGTACAAAATTACAAAGCAAAGGTTTATTCAGTTATTATTTCCAAGTTTGTAAAATAAATAGACATTAAAATTCAAGAATATTTAATTTGAACATACATAATGATAATTACCATCATTATCTTCTAATTTCGTTTCAACGACAATTTTACGGTTACTAGTTCATTGTACAACAAAGATGTGTATCGAAATCCAATTCAGAGTCCAACCATAGGAGACTGATAAAATTTATATATACATGATATATATATTCAAAATTTTCGTGCTTTCATTATAAAACTTGTGTTCATTTCTACGATGCTGATTACATAACAAGGAACTAAAAACATTAGACAATAATGATTGTCACAGAAAAGAGGAAAGGGTTTGAAATTTAAAGTTGTAATAATAAAAAATAAGAATAAGTATATTATTATAAAGATAAATATGCATAACTAACCAACTTATAAAAATAAAATATGTATATTTTACGACAAGAAGAATCACGCTAAGAATGTACTGGCTTTCCTTTTTGCCGACATGGTCAAAATCTCTACAAAAAAGTTCATCAACAATAATAATAGCAGGAGAAAATAAGAGAAAGTTTTGACACGTTCAGTATGAATGGAAACTAAAAGGGAAAGTTGCACAAAATTATGGGTTAGAAAAGGAAGAGATTTAAATACTAAAGTATTATATAAAAAAATATACTGTTAGAAAAAAAAGAAGAAAGTTCAATACTATAATTGCAGGAGTTTATGTTCTAGCAGTAATACAAAACTATATGAAAAAAGCAATAAAATTTGGAGGACACCTTTTCAAAACCTCCTCATTCTACGGAGGATGTATAGACAGACACTGAAACGACATGTAGACCGTACTCTAGCTTTGGAATTAGAAGACAACCCAAATTTGGATACTGAAGAGAGATTACGGGAATTAGAAATTCAATACGGACTTGTGACCCCGGAAACGGAGACGGGGGACTCAAAATGCGATTGGAAATTAGGATACCCCAAAGAGAAATGGGCAAAATGCATGGCTGTGATTGACATTGTAAGTTTACAATTAAGTTTATAATGCATACAAATTATAGCCACATTATATCATTAAAAACATTTTTATAACTGTTTTGTTGGTTTTAAAACTTTATGACCAATGTATAATAAATAATAATACATTCTTGAAATTTTTATTTTTAATCCAAAAAAGTGTAAGGGAACGTTTGGACTGATAATTGCCGCTTATATTTCATTCGTTTTATTCGGACTGATGGCGAAAAACCAAGATTTTGAAGATTTAAAACGAAGAATGTCTAGAACAGAGTTCGTATACCTACTTGCATATGGACACTCAGGTAATCAAAATCTCATTTCTTTTGTTTTTTCTTTATTTATGAGCATTTCAAATGCCATAATCCATAATATATTTAATGTATGATCGAATACTGACTTGACTCGGAATTTGTGACCGTGCCTAAAATCTCTATTTTGCATATTAAAGGAATGAATAACCATATTAATTTGTCACAGACTTTTGTGTAATTTATGTATACATACAACATTTGTGTATCACTGTGTTTTTGTTTGTTTTTTCGGTTTCAGGAATGGGGATTTCTTTGACAGTGTGTGGTTGTGCATTGTGGAATTTTCTACTCATAGGATTTGGGAAGGTGCTGTTTGATGCTGCAAATGAGGTTCGAATACATAGTATAGTACACATACATGCATATTATTATTTTGTTGTATATGATTCCATGTTATTTATTATGTTTTTCAAAAAGAACAAACTTTGTACTCTGTATGAAGATTATGCTAATCAGTATTAATGATGATGCCGATGATGAGACTATCTATAATCTTTTGGGTTTTGACTTTTCATTTGTTTGTTTTTATGTAGAGGAGGATAGGGAAATTACGCCTTTGGTACGCATACGCTTTTCTCAGTAACATAGTTTTTCTGCTCCTCTACATCCGATTAATCCTAGCACACATAGAATGTCAGGATAGGAATTTGTGTCAGAAATCCCATAACACAATAGTATGGTTAGTAGCTGAAATCTACTACCTCTTCTCCTTTCTACCATCAATATACACCATTGCCATTGTTCATAGTCTCATTTCGGAAATCCGAAGTCAGCAGCTCAAAGAACTTCGCTACATTCGACAATCAAGAAGTCAATCTCAAAATAATACATTGACTCGGCCAACTTCCAGAGGAAGTTACTACCGCCATGGTGATCGACAAAATGCTCACTCTCCAGTCCTCTCTCCTGTTTCATCCTCTGCTATGCTTAATCCAAGTACACCAACAGCAACATTACTACATAATTACACCCCTTCAGCAATTCCGGTTTCTATTCCGTTTCCATTGGAACGAGGCTTGCCTCCAATAAAGATGCCAACTGTACCGAAAGGCCTGTCTGGTTTTAATTTGTGAACTCTTTATTATTAATATTGTAATTTTTATTGTTTACACATGAACCGTGTACATACCTATTATATAATATACATGATGATATTCTTATGCCAAATGTTACATATGTTTTAGAACGTATAAAATTGATATTCTATGCAATATATTCAATATAATCAGTGCTCACATTTTCCTAAATACCATAATATATTGAAAAAAAGCCCTTCCAAATATGTTTTTAGTTTTTACCATGTGGAAAATTTTCATGAGCCGTTTTTTGGAGGATTTGCAAATGCACATAATATACCTATAAAAACACCACTTTTTCAACTTCAATATTGCTTCTAGTTTTGTTAAAAAAATGGATCCTCATGGAAATACAATTAACTGTAGCATATTAAATATTGAATTACACTTTATACTGAGTTATATTATGACTGGCCTCGGATTTAAAGTAAAATGCCCCCTTCAAAATCTTTTTCCTGAATGGACTCTAAACCTGATATTTTAAACGTCCAAGAACAAAACGCTCTATACTATATTTATTACTAAAAATTATTATTATTATATTATTCTGATTAAGGTAGAAAATAGAAAATAGGAGAATAGACAAGTAGACAAGTAGATATCAAAATACCCTGTAAACATCCTGTATATTACAAAACGTTGATTCCTATCATTGATATTACGATTCAAGTATACTATAGCCAAACACTGACACAATTTAGTTATAATAATCTACACTATATAATATATAATACGAAAACTATACTGATATTGTGCATGGTGCATGTCTAAGAAATACCTACTTGTGCATGCTAATAACCACGAGGTAAATATAAGAGTGAGGTAACTCAAGATTTTTAGGAATCATAATCATTCCTACAAAATTTCAGTTACCTCACTCTCTCATACCTGGTGACCATTAAACTAATTATTACCAAATTAATACTGAATAATATATTACTATACAATAACAATAATTTAATGTACTATATATATAGCTGTTAGTTGTTATTTCTTACAAAAAATGAAAACACTGACAATGTTATACACTATAAAAACACACGCAGCAAAAAACAGACGTTTACAAAAAGTGTTTATAATGCCAAAACCGCAATACTTACCGTATAC
>JABASP010003545.1:0-13437 GCA_019776565.1 Sminthurinus signatus
TTTAATATTGCTACAAATAAAAAAAATAATGATGATGGAGAATGTGAGTGGAGAAGGATTAAAATTAAAAAGAACCAAAGAAAGTGATAATAATTATAGTTATTTTGACAGTGTCGGTGTGAGAGCGAGGACCAAAAGGAAAATGAAAACGACAACACGTGTGGGATTTCAACACCCCTTTTTAATCAGTGTGATACTTTGTATATTAGTTTCATCTGTACTTTTCCCGGTTCCAGTTGACGGTGGACGGGATAGGACGAGTGATGTAGATGAATTGGATCTTTTTGATGAGGGCAGTGACAGTGACATCCTCTTGAATACGAATACCAACACGAATTCAAATTCAAATTCGCATAGTTCTAATAGTAGATTTAGCAGTAGTAGTAGTAATAATAATAATATAAATAAAAATAGTGCAAGGGACTCGACGGGTTGTCCAAAGCAATTCCAGGGTCGTTGTTCTTGTGATCTCCAGTATGCGGATAAAAATCATCCGAGTAGTGTGGAGAGGGGGGCAAAATACTATGTGGTTGAATGTATAGATAGCGGCTTTACTAACGCCTCCATGCTTCAATATCTTCCCCCCGAAACTGAGGTAATTATAATTAAAAAGATTATGGAAAAGATGAAAAAAATATAATCTAAAGAAAATTCATTATAGTTTATAAATGTTTAGTTTGAAATTAATTATGAATTATTATACTTTTAGAAATTGGTATTCACTGGAAATCAAATTCGGGTGCTGGAGCAAAATGTCTTTGGAATCAAGGACTATCCAAAATTGAAATGGATTGACATGTCCAATAATAAAATTGAGGAGATTAAGGGAAAAGCCTTCCATCATGTGAGTGCCGTGGAAGTTTTGATGTTGAGCAATAATGACATTTCCAACAAGAGTGTTCATGATCACAGTCGCGTCTTCTCCAGCTTCACAAACCTCACCTCGCTCCATTTAACCAATGCATTTAATGATGAAATTTGGTGAGATATTTTTTACATTGAAGATGTTAAAGTTGCTCTAAAAAAATAAAAAATACAAAAATACAAAAGTCAAAGTTCTGAGAATATTAAACACAAATGACTAAAATGATATTTTTCATGTCGTATAAATTTCCAGGTCACTTTCAGACTTAGCTGAGATATTCGCAGACTCCAACTTGACGAAACTGGTGAAACTTCATTTGGAGCAGAATGAGATGCAGATAATTCAGAATCCGAATCTATTTTGTGATCTTCTCTCTCTTCATGAGCTCTATTTGGCGGACAACCTCCTCTCGGACGTCAATATAAATATTTCATGCTTCAAGAATCTTCAGTATATTGATGTGTTTAGAAATCAAATCCGAAGTATCACAGCCTCCTCCGCTCTCTACTATAGAATTCTTAATGGTCATAATCAAAGTGGGGATGATGTCAGAGTAAATTTGGGAGAAAATCCATTTTATTGTGACTGTAATCTTCAGCCTTATATCAATTGGGTCAAGAATGCAACTAAAAATAATTTTGATGTCATTCCTATGCGTGAAAGGCTTCACTGTGAGTACCAAATCATAAATCAACCAGTTTTGTTCTTCTTTTCTTTTTCTAAAAAAAGACATCTAAAAGTTCAATTAATATTTCCCTGTTTTGTTCTTAGGCATTGACGGACTTCCTGAGATCAATCGAGGACTTCATATTGATAAAGTGTTACGGACTGAGTGTCAAATTCTACAAATTTCCAACCTCTCGGTAATAAAATATTATATAAAAAAAAGTATTTTTCAATTTTCCTGTGGATTTTAATTCATATGATTGAAACTAGTATAAAGTTTCCATTATTAATTTTTTTAATTTTTTAGGCTGTCACTACAACACTAGTCTGGATTCTCAGTTTCCTCGTCATTATTCTTGTCCTAGCTTTAATGTTCTTTCATAGAACAGCTGTTGTGAAATCTGTGCAGCCTTTGTTGTCCGCTGTGCATGGAGTCAAATACACGAGTATTGACAAACAGGAAGTTGCTGAAATTGCCCATGTGTAAATACAGTATAAACAGGATGTAAAGACTAGTGCAAAACGTAAAAGATGCAATATTATGCAAGTGCAACATGATTCATGATGCCCATTAATGATTTTTGATAATTGAAAACATTCCGTCCTCAAAGTAACAAGAAAGAAGATACAATACGAAGACGAAAAATGAAGAAATGTGCCTAATTTTTTACGAGTGAAGATTTAATCTACTTCCACTAGATTTTCTAGAAGAGTAGTGTGTACATACTTATTAATAATTTATAGTTTAAATAGTGTAAAAAATAACTTGACAATGCTTTTATCATTTTTTCATCTCACTGCCTAATGACTTGACTATTTACAAAGTAATAGTTCTTAAATTTTGTAAATATGCAAATACCAGTTGCAATAAGGTGACTATATAATAGTTAATGTACTTGAGTGCTTATATACATGAGAATTAAGTAGAATGGATAAAAAACTACCTATAGAAAGAAAAAAAATGTACACGAATTTACATGTACTTGGTACTTATAATAATAATAGTTTATAGCTATTACCTATTACGTACAATAACATTACAATAACATATCACCCTTGAATATTAACAAGTAAATATTACACACATTAAACATAAAATAATGTTATTGTTGTTCATTGTTACTAGGTTAATTGTTAATTTTTGTTTTTTGTAAAATATTGAAGCACAAAGTACTAACACAAAGTTAAAAAGACTGCCGCTAATTTTATAAGTAACCTCTAAAATACCTAAACTGCTTTAAATAGGTACATACATAAATGTATTATGTATATTTACGCCTCTCAACAATCATTCGTAAACTAGAAAATACGGTACTTCTCTTCCTCTACCTAACAATGGCATTTCTCCACTATATTCTATATGTATTTACGATTATTACACATGGTGTTTGATTATCTAGCATTTGTTTTATTCTTATTATTATGCTCTATGAAATACTAAATGCTATATAAATAACATACAAAACACTAATATAATTCATTTATGCCTACTAAGATTTTAAAATACTAGCTTTCTGTTGTTGTTTGTTGTTTTACGCGTTTTAAGCGATTTTGTTACCACTAAAATTATTATTGTTGTAAGTTGTAAGCAAAACTTATTTTTCATTGTGTACTCGGATTCATTTGGACTTGGGTGTACTCGGATTCATTTGAAAAAAATTATCATGTCTCATTGTTGAAGTATAACATAAATATTAAATGTAAATGCTTTATGATACAAAATGCTATTGATTTTTTTGTAATTTTTATACGAGTTTTTTTTCAAAATACTTGATGCTAAGTAAAGGAAACGATGAAACATAATATACGAGCTATGAGTTAAAAAAGATTACATTAACCCTAAAAAAAGCTAAAATAAAGTGAAAAACAACTGTAACTGATTATTGCGTTGTTTTTAGATATAAACAAGGTTATTTTTTTGTGTAAGTTTTCATTCTTGTATTTCTCAGTAAAATACATGAAATAGTCACATTTCGATGTGAATGCATAATTTTTGAAAAATTATTTTTCATAATATACACAAGACATATATTATGTATGTGTAAGTAAAAAGGATAAAATATAATATATACATTGTAACAGAAAACAATGAGTAATCAAGAATTTGATAATAATTTAAAAATATACTTTATATTATGAAGTACCTGCATAATATATATATTAGCGAAAATATTACTTTTTTACTTTTTAGACAAAAGTTGTAGAGCTAATTCCTCCATTAAATTATTATCTAATCCTTCAAGTTCCTTATTCATATCATCATTATAATTATCATCATCACTATTTCTACTACTACTACGTTTACTTTTCTTTGCCTTTGATTTTCTTACTTGTACTTTTTCCTCCTCCTCCTCTCCTTTATTTGATTTTTTCTTACTCTTTTTTGATAATGCTTGAGATTTTAAATGTTTCACATATTCACTCTCACTTTCACTATCATCACTACTATTGACAACTTGACGATAATTTGCATCACTATCTTCATCCTCACCATCCTCATCATCATCATTGATATTTCTCTTTGGAGCTTTTCTCTTTTTATCAGTATAATTATTAACATTTGATTCTGAATCAGAGTCTGATTGATATTCCATTTCTCCTTCATCATCATCAGGGTCGTCGTTTTCATCATCATCATCATTTTCTTTAGAACCATAGACTTTATCCGGGTCTGGGAGCCATGATAAATCTGGTTCAGATCCTCCATCAGACTCGTCACCTTCCTCATCATCATATTCATCATTTTCAGGTTTTGATAGGAAAACTTGTGGTTCTTCGGTAGCTTCTTCTTGATTTTCATTTTTATCACCACCTTTTGCCTTTCTCTTTTTCTCCCTATTACAAAATAAATTTTGATTTTATATTGATTATTTTATTTATTTATTTAGCAGTATTATAGGGACTGAGAGCAAAACAAAAACAATATAAAAAATATACAATAACAAATCAATACAATGTACAATATTTTTTTTAAACGTACCTGTGTTTAGCTTTGATACGTTCTTGATGTATTTTCTTATCAAATTTATCTTCAAGTTTGAGAATTTCTTTAGCTTTCTCAATATCAATTCCAGAAGCATCCTCATTCTCATAGGTTTTGGCTAAATCAGACTGTCTCTCTCTACGAATATCTGGTACAGCTTCTCCTGTTTCCTCATCAAATACAAGTTTTTTATTTGTTGGAATTTTCTTTTTTAATATTTTCTTGGCAATGGAAGCTTTTGATTTGGGTTTATTTGATCTGCTATCTCGTCCATGTCCAGGCAAGAGGAATTTCTGAGCAGCCTCATCTTCTTCTGGATTATCTTCAAGTTCTACCTCTTTTTTACCCGTAAATAAATCATCACAATCTTCACGGTCTTCATCTAAAAAAACAAAAAGATATACATACGTGCCATTATTAAAATACTAAATATTATGATCCTAATTAAAAATTTAAAATAATAACAATATTAGATATTTATGTAAAAATATGACAATTTTGCCATAAAAATAGATAAAAAAAAAAGTTACCTTGTATACTAAAATCAAATATTCTGGATGATTTTGATTTAGGTTGTAAACAATTTATGGACTCCATCCCTTCTTCTTCCTCTTCTTCTTCTTCACTCTTTATATTATTTTCATTATCATCCTTATCGTCATTGTTTTCATCTGAATCTACATCTACTTTTATTTTACTATATTTTTCTTCTGGTATAGGTTTATTGGCACTAACATTTTTAAATTTCTTTTCTCCTAATTTCTTTTGAAGGAAACGAACTCGAGGTGCTATGGCTAAACCGAGAGAACTGTAATTTGATTTAATAAAAAAGAACATGGAAATTTAAATAATGGTTATAAAATTCTTTTGCATGTTTGATATTATTAAAAGTAGGTAAGTATTTAAAAAGTAAAAATACAGTGTACTAAATACAAAACAAAAGAATTACGAGCGTAATATTATGTAGAATAAAAAAAATTAATAACCTTGCAAAACTAGGTAAATCCAATGTAGATACATCAAATACTTTTTTATTCTTCATAAGAAACATTGATTTTAAATAGGCTTTGAAGGCTCTTTGAGCACTGTCCTTCAAACTCAAATCTTTGACAAGATGAGCTTCAAATTTCCGATTTACTTCTACTAGACTTTTTGGATTAACTTCAATTTTATTAATGGGGATTTTTTTAGCTTGAAGTTCTTGAATCATTCCTTGTTCTTCTGATGGAAGTAAAACAAGGAGAGCCTCACCATTTTTATTTAAACGTGCTGTTCTACCAGCTCTATGAATATAAGTTGTTGCATCTTCTGGACAATCTAATTGGACAACCCAATCAACACCTGGAAAATCCAAACCACGAGCTGCAATATCCGTAGCAAGTAAAACAACAGATTGTTTCCTTCTAAAATCTTCATAAACTGCCATTCTCTTGAGTTGATGAAGAGCACCATGAAGTGCAAGTACAGACATACCCGGTTTCATCCGACAAAATAATGCATTTATAAAACGAACCTATACAAAAATAAAAAATATATTATACATCTCATATGAAAAATGAATATAAGAATGAAATTCATACAGTATACGTACTAAAAGTAGTTATTATTATTTATTATTGTCATTTAAAATACATGTAAACACATAATATAATATAGACAACAAATTTTTTACCTGTTTACAACTTGATAAAAATACCATGATTTTTGATCTTTTATGATGTTTTAAAAAGGACCATAAAAGATTTAATTTTGATTCTAAAGGACAAACAATGTAACTCTGTAAAAGTTTTTCTGGTGTACTAAATTCTGCATTTTCATGTACAGAGACATAAACTGGAGAGTTCAAACTAAGACGAGCTAAATCCTTTACAGACCTGTAAATATAATTAGATATTGTATTTAGAGAACGTAAAAAATTCAATATGGTATTATGGATAATATTTCATAGCAAATTATTTACTTTGTTTGAGTTGCTGAAAAGAGTAGAGTTTGACGTTCAGTTGGTAAATTAGCAATAATTGCATTCATGGATTGTTCAAATCCTAAATCAAGACATCGATCTGCTTCATCTAATACTAAAATCTGTACACAATACAAAAAAACAAGATTATTTATTTTTGTGGTTCCATATTACATAGAGTACATAATGCATAATACATGATATATTATGAAAAAACAAACTCAAGAGTTGCAAATAAAGAGAGTAAAAATAATATACCTGTAAATTTGTACAATCAAACATGGGATTTTCATCCATGTGTTGTAACAACCGACCAGGAGTACAAATAATGATATTCATTTGATCCATTCTTGTCCTCTCAAACTTTAAATCTTTACCACCTATATAAATATATAAGGGAAAAAAAGAAAAATAAATAAATAGCAATCATGTGTGTAGTGTTCATACTACCATTATAACTAATAACTATTATTGTTATACTATAAAAATTGGATAATATGTTCCATACCAATAATTAAACCAGC
This sequence comes from Sminthurinus signatus, assembly GCA_019776565.1. NCBI lineage: Eukaryota > Metazoa > Arthropoda > Collembola > Symphypleona > Katiannidae > Sminthurinus > Sminthurinus signatus. The sequence goes on from JABASP010003545.1 coordinate 6,999, forward strand.
TGAGAAATCATGAAGTTGACCAACTTTTCGTAATGTCTCAAAAATTTGATATGCTAATTCTCTTGTTGGAGTAATTATTAGAGCACCCAGACCATCCATTTTAGTCCATAATTTTACATTTAATAGCTCAATAACCTATAAACAAAAATAATATGTAAAAATGCGATAAAATGTTGTGTAGATTTCAATTTATCAAGAATAATAGTTAATTATATTAAAACCAATAGCAGAATTTCATAATTAAAAAGTAAAATAGTTGTACACATCATGTAAAATTATATTACCGGAATAATAAAAGCTAAAGTTTTTCCACTTCCCGTTTTTGCGGCTCCTAAAATATCCAGGCCTTTTAAAGCTAATCCAATACTTTCCTTTTGAATATCTGTTGGTTTGACATAACCATGTTCACGAAGGGCCAAAAAAGTATTTCGTGACATTGGAATATCTTTAAAAGTTTTTACTTTAGATGAGTCAAACTGAAACAAGAAAGTAAGTATATAAGTATATTAGAAAATCACATTTGTCATTGACATATGATACGTATAAGAAATAAATTCTACTATTAAATAAAGTAACTATTTATAATTTCCACATACTGTTTCATATTCCTTTTGTAATCGTTTAATCTCATCTGCTTCAGTTTCAGTTTTTGTTGGTTTCTTTCCAAATGTAAACTTTTTTGTTTTCTTTTTGATAACTTGTCCTTTACCCCAATTCTTTCCAATAATTTTAGGGCCACCACCTCCACTACCACCTCCTTCTGCACCCATATCTCTATAATAAAAATGACAATAATAATAATAATTAAAATCACAATTATTTTTTATGCTACATGATTAAAAAACAAAATGTACAAATATACACAAAGTACAGGAAATGAAAATTGTTATGGTATATATAATTTTACCTGTTTTCTTCCCTATAGTTTGAAGATTTTGATAAAATATTTTATATAGTTAATTAACTGCAATTAATTGAAATTAAAATTATATTTTTTTCCAGAGCTGATTTTTTTTGATTTTTGAGCACATGCTTAATTTTGAATCTCGTGCCATGGATCACGTGGTTCATAATTTTATAGACTTGTGTGAGCCGGCCTGTTTGGTCCTTATGTCAATTAATTAAAATTAAAATTAAGGGTTCACACGTCATTAAATTGGATTGAAAAACATTTTGTTAAATTCTTCAACTTTTTTTGAATTGATTAGTGTTCAAGTTTTTAAACTGGTAAGACATTTTGATACTTTTTATTGGAGATTAAAAATACACATTATTTTGTGTATTGTGTTGTGTGTGTGTGTAAATGCAAAATTGTAAATTCTTGTCAATTTAACGGAGATTAATATTTATAGTAGATAGCTCTACTATAATTATTATATTGTATTTTTTAAAGTGGGATTGTATGTACATGTAACATGTAACATGTAGTTTGTACTATGTAATATTTATACATCAGTATATTTTGCATGAAATTAGAATAAATGTGACGTTTGTGCTAAAAATTCTTTATTTTCACTACTACTACTTTTGTGAATTTTTATAACAAAAATTAACCTTATAAAGTATATTGTATGTACTAATAATTAATAATAATTATTATTGTTTTTTCAATCAATTTTGATTTTGTTTTTGTAGATACAATTAATTAATTAATCATGGAAGCAGAATTAACATCCTTCATAGCAGCTTCTCCACAGGAGCAATGTCAAGAATTGAGAGAATATTTCCGTAATTTGGGTGCAGAAATTTCAACTCAACCCAGCCCAAAAGGAATGGAAGATGATCTTCATAAGATTATTCAAGTATGTGATGTTTGTTTCACACAAGGAGTTTCTGAGAGTGATATAGAATCTGTTCTTAATGGTATTGTATCCGTCGTCATCATTGCGGATCCGGAAGCTTCTGATAATCTTGTCCTTGCCTTTTGTGAAAAATTGGCTAAAGCATGGGAACCCGATCAAAAAAATGGAATTATTGCACTCAAAGTTCTTCGTTTATTATTTTTCTCTCTGAGTGAACATTCCGCAATGAGATATCATGTCTATTATTATATGGTGGAAGTAGCTGGTAAAATTGGACAAATTCAAGCCATCTTTAGTAATACGGTCAATTTGAAAAAAAGTTTTTCTGCTCGTCCACCTACAGCTGAACAACTTCAAAAACTTTATCGACTTCTCCATCAAGGTCTTTTGAATTGTAAAGCAAGTGATGAAGCTTATAAAGTCATGTTGGATTTATTGGCTACTTACACTACAGAAAATGCTTCACAAGCACGAGAAGATGCTCAAAGATGTATTGTTGCTTCCCTTGCGGATCCTAATATTTATCTTCTTGACCATTTATTACCCTTGAAACCTGTCAAGTTTTTAGAAGGTAAGAAATACATCATAATATATATTGATTATTATTTATTCTTGTATATAGTATGATATTTAAAATGATACTATATAGTTTATTCTATAAAAGTATACATAATACATGCATACATCTTATTTTGATTCTCTTTTTTTCTTTTTTTTATAGGAAATCCAATTCATGATTTATTAATGATTGCGGTATACGATGGTTTAGAAGAGTATTTCAAGGTACATATGAATATTATCAATATTTTGACATGTAAAAAAAACAATGAAGTTCAATTTATTGACATTAAGTATCAATTTTGTTGACAATAATGTTTCGTTTATTTTTCTTTCTTTTCATTTTTTCAGTATTACAGTCATCATAAAGAGTATCTTCAAAAGATGGGATTAGATCATGAAAAATTGATGAAAAAGATGAGAATTTTGAGTTTGATAAGTATGGCGGAGAAATCTTCAGAATTACCCTTTTCTCAAATTCAACGAGAACTCAAATTGGAGAACAATGAAGTGGAGAAATTTATTATTGATTCACTTAAAACAAAACTCCTCACAGCAAGAATTGATCAAGCCTCCAAAAAACTTGTAGTACAGTCCGTTGTCAAACGAGGTATGTTATTACTTTTATTTTTTTATTTATTTTACTTTTGTTATTGAATTAAAGAGAGAGAAAAAAAACTATAAATTGTCGTTTTACTCATGATACACAGTATAATTCTCTATGTGAAATTACTTTTTACTACACTAAATACTATCATCTATCATCATTAATGTATACCTTTATTTTCTTTTCTTTCTTTGTGTACAGCTTTGACAAAAACTCATTGGCTTCAAATCCGAGACATGCTCAGCAAATGGAAATTGAGTATAAGTCCACTTAAAGAAAATATGCAAGAAATGGTCGAACAAGCGTTGGCTTAACATGAAAATATAATAATATATAATATATAGTACATAATAATATTACTACTACTACTATAATAATAACAATTATTATTATTATTATTGATTTATACCTACACATGAAACATGAACATATTATTATTATTATTATCGTGTCGTCTGAGTTTTTAGGGACATAAACTTTTAAATCTGCTACTATTATTAATTATTATACATATAATACAGATAAACACGGAAACTAGATAGTTGTTACGTATATCATATAGTATAAATACTTCTTTTTTTTGTTATGATTGCCAATTCCCACTACTACTAAATATCAGCAGTTACTATATATTCTTATTATATTGTGGAGCATATGTTTTTTTTGTGTGTGTTCTTTTGTTATAGTATGATAATTAATAATATATTAAAAAAAAAATGTATTTTTTTTGTCCTTCCCTGTGAATTCATAATAGTATTTCAACAACAACAACAACATGTGAAAAAGGAGAAATAATAATAATATGAAAATAATGAATATAAGAACATGAAACTACGACAAAAAGATATTGTATTGTATATTCCACATTTAACATATTTTACACAACAACGTCAACAACTATAACGATCGTGAAATACAAAACGTTGATCGTGAAATACAAAACATCGTACAAGTACTGTTACTCTTATTATTATTATTACTCCTATTTACTATTTATAATCGTATCACATAATGATAAAAAAAGGTTTTTAAAAAAAATATGTTTGTAAAAACAAAGAAGGCTTTTCATATTATGCATAATACAACATATATAAATTACATATTATGAAAAGATTATAATATAACAAAACATGTCTAAAAGACAGTCGAAGAAAGAGAGATTTCAAAAAGTTACACTTTTACAATAATAATAATGCTATTTTGTGGTGGTGACATGAATAATAATGAATATATATATAATGAAAAAGTCATTTGATATATTATATATACATGCTATGCATTCAAATGAAATTTTTAATTACATGTACGATTTATAGTGACAGTAAAAATCGTGAACTTTTAAATATTACTGTAATTATTATAAATTATAATATTATATGATAAATTGTAATATTTTATGATTGTTTAGACTCTTTAGATAGTTGTTTTTCTAAAGATTTAAAAGGAAAAAAAACAAACAACAAAATTCAACAATTTTATGGAAATAAAATTGAACCATCACCACTTTGCCGTAATATTTTATAGATTATTGTAGACGAAATAATTTATTTTTCTTTCATAATATTTTATACGGTTGTATGATCCATCTCGTATATCATTATTATTTTTTAAAAGGTATAAAAATTAATCGTTTTCTTTATTGATTATCATTTTCGTATGTTTCATTACATTTAGTCTATAACATAAATTTTAGCTTTTAGTATTAGCATTTTGTACTATAGCCTTTACAGTATTTTCATCTGTGACTAATATAGTAAAATCATCACTTTGACTTCCCATTGTTACACTATTTTCATCATTATTATTTGTTTTTCTTATCATTTTAGATGTAATGGATTTTCGTGCACTTGCATGCACTTCACAAACTCCCGTTTCCTCTACAATTTGAGTGACGTTAGAAGAAGAAACACCAGCTCCAGCCATTATACAAATTCGCCCATCAGCCTTGTCAACTAATTGTTTTATTAATGGAATCCCTTTTTGAGCTGTTGATTGTTGTCCACTTGTGAGGAGACGGGTAAATCCGAGATGGATAATTGTTTCTAATGCTTCAAGAGCAGTAGTACTTTCATTATCATTATCATTTTTTGGAATTTGATCAAATGCTCTGTGGAATGTGACGGGAGAAGGAAGTGCTTCATTCAATAAAATTTGACATTTGACTTGGTCAATTTGACCCTCTTCATTAAGTACGCCAAAGACGAAACCATCTGCACCATTTTCTTTGAGGACTTTTATATCATTCTATGTGGAATCAATAATAAAAGTATAAAAAAGTAAGTTTTCATAATATTCTATTGCACGTAAGTAAATATTAAATGGTTTCATAGTTTGCTTACTTTCATTATGTCAATTTCATCATCCGAGTATAAAAAGTCTCCACACCGAGGCCTGTAAATACATATTCAAAAGTATTTTGAGACTTTAAACATCAAACATGTCAAAGTTAAAATAGTAGGAATCATTACAATATAATTTTTGTCCTCCGCTTTTCTTACCGTATCATGGCAAAGACTGGGATTTTGACCATACTCTTAATTTTCTGGAGAAAGCCGATAGTCGGAGAGAGACCACCCTCTGAAAGAGCTGAACAAAGTTCAATTCTATTTGCACCTCCAGCCTCCGCTGCCAAACCGGAGGCGACATTATCTATACAAACTTCTAAGTTCACCTTTGACATTTTTAACTTTGTAATTTTAATTTGTCTTTAGTCTTTGTTGTGCGAATTCCAATGTACTTTAGTATTCAACAAAGTAACTGTATTAATAATCAATAGCATAAGTGTGTATTTTATCTAGAAACTATTTTAAGCTACAGTATAATTTTAGTTTTTTAATCCCTTCTTTTTGATAGCTCGATATGTACACAAAAAAATTTCAAAGCCTCGTTCAGTGCAAGACACCCTTTTCACATTTGAAAGCTAAAAACCGGTACAATATATGCGATTTTCAGACGATTTTCTGCAGAATGCAGAATGCATTAGAAAAGTACACGTGTGTGAAAACCTTGAGCTTTCTGTGTACTTTTACACTATGTATAATGCATTGGTACGTCAAACGTCAAGTCGACGATTACACGATTATAATAGTTTAGTTAGTGACAGAATAAAATACGAATTTAATACCAATTGATACTATATTTACAAACAATCATGATTCATCTCATTCAAGAGTCTTGTGAGTCATGACTCATGAGACTATTCGTTGGAATTACATCGGAACATCGGAATGTCAGTGATAAAATTTGATTGTAAATTGTGAACATCGTTAGTTTTACCAGTCAATTGATGGTATCATTTTGTCACTTTGACACACATTTTTAACACCTGAAAAAACCCCAAAAGAAGAAGAACATGTAAGTGAAAGTATATATAAATCTAAAATATTTTATTTTCCCAATGATCATTTTGTTTCATTTTCATTGTATGGATGATGTAATAAATAATAAGTAATTTTGTTTTCAATATTTCTGT
>JABASP010003546.1:0-13436 GCA_019776565.1 Sminthurinus signatus
AATGGAATTTTATTCAACAACTTTCAACCTGTGGCATTTCACCTCCAACTCCAGCCCTCACTGGCTTTTGTAAGTAAAGAGTAAAAAGTAAAAAGTATTCGTATCTCGTAGCTATCTATTTTTACAACCATTTTCCAAATTAGTAGCACCATCATAATTATAATTATTATCATCATCATCATTAAAATAATTGTTACAATTGAGAGTTGAGAGGATCCAAAAACAAAAAAACTAAATGCTAAATGTAATTTGAAACCAAAATTGAGCTGAAAAAATAACATGTCTACAATCAATTACTTTTTCCTTTTACTTTTTACTTCACTCGCGTGTCATTTAATTTTTCCTAATTACTACTGTAAAATTGATAGCAAAGTCCACAAGTCTATCCTGTCTTTGGTGTTTGAAGCTCTTGTAAATAATGATAAAATAGATTATTATTAGTGTTATTAATACACTATACACTATACAAAAGCATGTGCATTTTGAGCATTCAGCTTTTCTCGTACTGTGCAGCATAATAATAATAAAACAATGGATAAACGTGAAACAAAATGTTTCACACTTCACACTCCACATGTTTTGAGTTTTGATCCCTCTTGTTCTAATAACTGACACAGCGTACAGCGTAAAATTTGACATGAATTTGACAGGGAGTAGTTTAGCTTGAAAAGTGTGAAAAATGGTAGAGGCAATTAATAGAGTGCACATAATAATATATCAAGTACTTACTTTGGCTTTGGTATTTTACGGATAACATTTAACAACACGTGCCCTTTCTCAAACATTCGGCATTCGGCATACATTTTATGTACATTGGATTGTACAATGAACATCCAATTTTCACCGCCTATTTATCATTTCTACATTCTAAATTTACCACTTTGAACTGTATCGACATGAAAATGGTCGGGAGATGGAAATGGTTTATAAAATAGAAAATAGAGCACAGCAATATGAGAATGTGTATGGTGTAGTTCATCTTTAATCAAAAGGTGCTCCAGGTTTTTATGGTGAATGGTGAAATTAGAGATAGAACCTGCAGTTCATGAAGATGCGTGTAGTTAGTAGTTAGTGATCGGGAAAAGATTAAGTAATAACAGTAAAAGTACCATTAGTTTTTTTCTTCATTTGGAAACATTTTTTGTTCATAATCCATTTAGGTTTTTAGAAGATGATTTGCTTTCTTTGTCTTTTTCTTCTCAAATCTGAAACGTCAAAGAGGTGGATGATTGTAGATTGTAGTCCTTTCTCTTTTCTCTTATTTAGTTGAAGAGATCAAGTTCCAAGTCCAAACACAAGTACATGCATAGAAAATAAATGTAGTAGAAAGTAGAAAAATCATGGCAATGTGTGCATTATCCCACAAGCAACACAACTCTTTGGACCAAACTCACCAAGTATTTTGAATTTTGTCACGCTATTTTACGTTATATTACTTGAGCGTCCTGGTCAAGAAGAAAACAATCAAGAATCAAGAACCAACTAATGCTCAATGCTCAACTCAAAAAGTAGAGTGTGGAGAAAAGAGAAAGCATTTTCATATTGAGGGAAGGATGAGAATTGAGAGTGTGCAATACAAAATACAAAATACAAGGTTTGTAAATAAATGGACAATAGAAATGAAATTATAGGTATCATGTCCAAGTGGATGTGGATGTGGATCTAATTGAATGCGAGAGGTAAATGGTAAATAGTAAAATAGTAAAATGCTAACAGCTCTTCCCATTTCCCATCGCCATCAGATCATCATCTATTACCTATTAAGCAATCACGCAAACTTCTCATAACTTTTAGTCAGCTCCTCCTCTTCTCTTCTTTCTCGTGTATGCTCACAGCTCCTACTTTTACTTTTACTTGTACTAAATATTTCTTTCTATTTCCAATCACGATCATTTATTATTTATTATTGTTAGTTGTTCGTCTCCGTTTATATTTTCACATGTGTTTTGGTTTCCACAAAGATGAACATCATATAATGTACAATGTACAAACTACATACGTGAGCAAAATTATGGATTATGAATTATGGATATCATTTTGTAGCTAAATTAGTCTAGAGTCTAGAGTTTGGCAAAAATACTTGAAAGACTAAAATGAGTTGGGCCTATTACTCTAATATCGAATATCATTTAACGAGTTAAAAGCACTGTATACAAAATACAAAAGGAAAAAAATCTGTCTGTTCAATGATCAAAGATACTTATATACAAAGTACGGAGTACGGAGTACAGTCCAAGGTAAAAGCACGTTACTAAAGACTAAAGACCATTAGCGGTTTTGAGTTTTTCCATTATGTAGTTAGTGTAGTCGAGTTTTTTGCTCCAAAACTTGATCATTTTTTAGGCAAAAAGCACATACTGAATACTAAATAAGACGGAGGTGCTCTAAAATCTAAACTCAAATTTCCAGAGATGTTCGGTGTATGTATAATATTGTATGTATACTTTTTGAAGCTATTGAAAATGAAGCACGATTATAAGTTATCAAGTACTATAGTAAACAGTAAAACACATTTATTATGAATCCTACTTATGATATTGTGATTGTAATTTGGTACTTGAAACAAGACACAAAACCCAATAAAATAATCAATAGTACAAATGAAATGAATAATGATAAAAGATAAAAGGTAAAAACTGTTACATTGTTTATTGTTTACATGTGTGTACTTCCGATTTCCGATATCCGATGTATCTCCAGCTCCATCTCTATAGATGTTAGATGATATGGTAGGAAAAGACGGAAGATTTTACTCGTACACATTTTAGTATAATATTACCCTCAATCTTCAATACATGGATTGTCTATTGTCTATTAATACTTTGTATGTGCATATACAATGTACAGTATTGAGACTTGAGTCACCCTTTGCGTTTTGTGCTGTACTGTCATACAGATAACAGATAGATAGATAGCAGATACAAGTACAAAGGGTACACACAAATTTACACACACTTGAAACAACCCTCACTCACTTTTTTCACCTCAGCAATTACCCCGACCAAGCATCAAGCATCAAACACATGTCCATATCACACACACGCTTAAAGCTTTATCATCCCTCCTTTTCTCTCTCTCTCTCTCTCTCTCTCTCTCTCTCTCTTGCTCTTGAACATTAATCCTATCATAATGATGATGACGATGATGATGAACCCAACGGAAATAACAAATTACAAATTACCTTTCTTAATTAATTGAATGGAGAGTGGAGAGTGGAGAATGGAGAATAGAGCGTGCTGGCTGGATATTGTGTATTGTGTATATTTTCTGGACTCTAAACTCATCCTCACACAAAGATGAGTCTGTTTTGTTTCCCATGCACTACACACTACACACTATAAAATATACACCATGTACTTTATACTTTGTACTTTGTACAAGTACTGGGCATTTCTCCTTCATCTCTTCTTTGTTTTGTCCCCGTTTTGGCACCCTTCCCTCTTCCCTTCAAATATCAATACTTAATATTTGAACTGAAATATACAAAATATGAAATATGAAAGGCTAAAAGAGTCCAAAGTCCTGAGTATTGTACTGTATTTTTATTTCCCCTCTTAAAAATTAGATATTATCTATTATCATTAACATTAGCATTAGCATTAGTATTAGTATTAGTATTAGTATTATGTATTTTCTAGCATGATAATTTTGGTAGATGTTGGATATTGGATAGTGGATTTCAAATTCTTTCATGATAAAAGGTAAAAGGTAAAACAAAGAGAAGCCTATGCAGTGTGCAGTGTGTTGTTTGTTGTTTTGTTTAGTAAGAGGAAAGAGGATCATCATTACATTATCACTTATGGTTGAATGGAGTATTTATAGGTACAGCATTGTACTTCCGTAGGATTTCATATTTCGTATTTCCGATTCCTGAGGTTTGTGTAATGTGTAATGTTTTTGTTTATTGGACATTGATAAGGAAAAAAATCGGATGGAATAAATAGTAAACAGTAAACACGCAATGAAAAATGAAACAGAATCTAGAATCTAGAATCCACCGTCTATGTAAAATGTACGTAAATCTATGGCTTACCGAATACAGGATTTCTGATTTACTCACTAAATAAACATTAAATAGACACTAAATAGCAAGTAGTACAATCTTTATGTACTATACTTAAAATTCTGTTTATAGTTTATAGTTTGTGGAGTTTAGAGGCTGTTGAGATTTTGTATGAAATAAGACACCATTTGAACAGGGGCAGAGCACAGCTGGCACGCGACAAATATTTCACTTACCTGTTTCTAGATTCTAATAATTACTGATGGATTATGGGTTATGAGTTATGAGTAATGAGTAACGAATACGTACATAGTGTAAAAATAGGTACTCTCGTTACTCGTAAACACACAGATTTTTACTGAATGACGGTGTTTAAGAAAACGGAAAGAAGCCGCACCAAACGCCAAAGACAAAAACAAAAACAAAAGATAGGCGTGTGTTGTTTGTGTATCTTTTAGGATTTCTTGTTTTCCTTCCCACATGCCATGATTTATTCTTCATTATTATTATTACTGTACAAACAATAATCTTTTGATACGTAATAAATAGATACGTATTAAATAGTATATGAAACACAAAAGGTTTATCATTGATAATTTTCATTGACGTTTCTGCACGTATTTTTGTTGTATGAAAATATTCATATTTACATTACAATTTACAAACTATCCATGTAAAAACCATATTAGTTCAGAAAAACTTGTAGTTTTGAGTTTAGAATTTTGAAGTACTATAAACTATCATATATTTTGTATTAAGTGCGTTATGTGTTGCTTGGAGCATGGAAAATGGAAATTCAAGCATGAACATAATATTTTTATGCATGTTACAATGTTACACATGTGTTGTATCTTGTATCTTGTACATGGGGCATTGTACATTGTCACAAATAACAAACTTGTTAGTGATAGTAATAACTGTTAAATAAGGTTCTTAAAATGACAATAGCCGGATTTGTCGGAAATAACTTTTGAATTGGACGCATATGAAATTTATTAGGGAGAAAAGAGGAAAGATTACAAGATATTATGATACATTCAATACTCAATACAACAATAAATGATGATGTTGAATAGTGATGACAAACACGATGTGTGTCGGAGAATAAAGCAAAAGAATAAGTATGTAGGAGGTAGGAGGATTATTTAAATACAGTCAACTGAACAGGACATAATTTGATACGATTTGTCGCCGGTATTTATCACACGATGAAAATCACACATCACATCTAGTTTTCCCCAGTAAAGTTTCTTTCCATTTTCCATTCCTATCAAGTATACAAATATACTTTAGACTTTAGAATTTAGAAGGTAGTTGAATAAAGGGCTTGTTACATGTTACATGTCCTACATTCTAAACTCTAAACCCCTTTCCCGTTTCGTATCTTGAATCTTGAATTTGCTAAATAATATACTATGGAAAATGGAGAATTTTGAACATAATTTCAATTTTATTCACTGTGTACTCGTCACTCATCATTCATAATTCATCAGGATTCATTCGAAAGGAAATAATAATTTGTACATTATATTATAAATAAATGTGAACATGATGAGTATTGAGTTTTGAGCTATTGAGTATTACTCTAATCTTTTACGCTTGTTACCCCAAACACCAAACACCAAACACAAACATATGTTACACACACACGATTTCGAGTCTAGAATCTAAAATCTAGAATATATTGTAAAGGAAAGGAAATTCGTCATAGTCCAGTTTTAAAACACGCATAAAAATAAAAATATGAATAGTCCATTCTCATCAGTGGCTTCGATAAAAAATAAAATACATGTGATAAAGTAGCGTCAATTATTATTGTACATAATGAGTCAAAAGCCTTGTGTATTTAATGTAAGTTAACATGAATAAATAATTAAGAGTTTTACTTTTTCTTTCTCTAAATGTTGAATTTTGAATACAGTCGCAAGGAGACGGAGACGAGATGGCCAACTTCGTCAACGTCGTCAACGGACAACATTCAGTAATGAGCAAACACTTTCCCTTGAAATGGAGTATCAAAGAGCAGAGTACATTTCTAGATCGAGACGGTGTGAATTGGCTCAAAGACTCTCGTTGTCTGAAACTCAAATCAAAATTTGGTTTCAAAATCGAAGAAGTAAAGACAAAAGTAAGTTTATTACTGGACGACAAATTGAAATGAAAAAAAAAGATGCTTTTTACCAGTAACTTTTTGATTGGTGATTGTAATTTTATGTGCCTTTATGTGTCTATATTATGTATCTTTTGATTTTGATTTTCTTTCAGGAATTGAAAAGGCGCAAGTGGATCAGCAAGTGAGGTAAAATTTAGTCTAGTCCAAGCAAAATCATCATTGATCATTGATTATAAAATGTTTCTTATAATAATTATTATAGTTTTAATTTTCACAGCTTACAATTTATGTTTTATGTTTTATATTTTATGGATTTACACAGATGTTTGGCTGCCTCGACGATTGCAATGAGTAGCAGTTTGTCCCCTCACCCATCCCCATATTTGAGTATTCTCCCCTCTCTTCAAAACTTTGAGCTGTCCTCGTCGATTAGTTATAAACGGAAGCAGCCACAACAGCAGCAGCAGTTGAAATCAGATGAATTTTCCCATGAACCATTGACACTAGAATTTTCAAGAACACCCATCGACACCATTGACAGCAGTAGCAGTGTCAATTCCGCTTTGAGGGGAAAACTCATTGACATCAAACCCATCAAAGAACAGTGGAAACCACCGATTTTACCCATATTAACTGGAAATGTCGAGTCAGGTCGAACAAAGGAATGCGGATCCGATTCACTTTTTAATTCAGCAAGAACATTGGAAATTGGATTGTAAATTCAACAACAAGGATTTTTAAATATTTTACTTAATTACAGTACATGTAGAACATTGTCTATTGTCTAGAGTCCAGAGTCTAGACATTCGTAGAATGTAGTGCACTTAAATTTGTACAACAATAATAACCTACACAATATACACACAGCATACAGTTGTACTTTTACTTTCATGTTTTACTAAATAATTTCTTTGGATTGCTACATGAGAAAAAACAAAATAAAAAATAAAAATACTTGGTGTCAAAAATCATGTCATGTCTGTGTCCTGCAATTTTTTGCACCTATTTATTTATCATTCACAGTTAGACAGAGCATGTCAAATGTCATATGTCATGTGGGTGTATTAGCTTGGTGACGAGAGGATGAAATTCCATTGCCAGCTGAGGAGGAGGATCCACCCATGTCTCTAAACACTACACCCGCCAGATGATCTATTATTTTCTTTTGTAAATTCATTTTCCACACCAGAAACCCTATTTCACCCAGTAGACCCAGAACAATCAGGGTTGTCAAGGTGATACTTACAGCGCCCCATGACGACGATGGAACTGTGTATAAAATATTATGTAATCATTATAAATTATAAAGTATCGTTTCAATTATTTTTGCATTAATTTTTAATGTATAAGAAACAGTATAATTTTTGAAAATGAGCGTGAAACTATACCATCCACATTTATCCGTATTATTTTTTCTATTCGACCGGCGACGTTTCCTGCGATACATTTGTATTCCCCTTGAATTCCGTGAGACACTCTCTTGAATTTGACATACGATGACCCATTTTGTCGTCGAACGGTGGACGGTGGTATTTGCATACTATGTATGTTGTATTTCTTTTTTGTACCACAGTTTCAAATTTGTATTCTTTTTGGCTCACTCTATATTCGATTATTTTTCCTACAGAATCTCGATAATATACACGATCAATTGTTTCAAAGATGCAGAAAGAAAATTTAGACTTAGTAATTTTGAACACATGATGTGGATCTAAAATTATATTTCAAAGTTATTTTTACTGACGCACCTCTGTACAACTGGAATTTCGGAATTTGATTCCATTGTTGCCACCCTTTGTAAATTAAAAAATCAAATTAAAATTATACATAATTAAAATAGCTATGCTGAAAAATGCACTCTCGACAGTTTACAAAATAAAATAAGTCTTCACAGGCAATTCAGAGTCAAACTTTTACATGTCCATGCAAAAGGCTCAAGTACACAAAATTTTCTTCATCGGAATGTGCGTACCTTCGTGGTACAATGCACATGGTGACCGATCGCCAGAGGAAGTACTTTGTTTTGCACTTTTTGAGTCATGGCCAAGGTTCAAGTCTCGCTGTGAGTGATATATTTTTGCACTTTTTTTATACATTCAATTAACATTTTTGACAATAAAACTTATTTTTTACCATTAATCATATTAGAAAGTTTTTGCTCTGAAATTTTCAAGCAAAAAAATTGCCACGGTCGTTTTGGGTGTAGGAAAAATCTGAAAAAAATCACACAATCTCTTGAGCCCTCTTAGGGCCTAGAAAAAAATGGGGACGCTCTGGCTCCTCCCACACGTGCCATTTTCAAATAATTTCAGATAATTTTAAAATATTTATTTAGAAGGGTATTTAGAAGACAATTCCTAAAATCAAAGTCAAACTTGTACTTGTTTTCATGCAAAAGGTTCAAGTACACAAAATTTTCTTCGCTCAAATGTGCGTACCTTCGTGGTACAATGCACAGCAATACCGAAATTCTTTGTTTTGCACTTTTTGAGTCATGGCCAAGGTTCAAGTCTCGCTGTCAATGATATATTTTTGCACTTTTTTATAATAGCTATTAGCATTTTGGGCAATAAAAATTATTTTTAACCATTAATTAGCTATTTTAATTCTAAAATCAGTGATTTTATAAACTGTCGAGAGTGCACTATGAATAACAGCCTATCGTTGTTATACATAGTTGCAATAACTAGACTGAAAAATGCACTCTCGACAGTTTAAAAAATGTACTATAACATAAGTTTTCGCAGGCAATTCAGAGTTAAACTTGCACTTGTTTTCATGCTAAAGGTTCAAGTACACAAAATTTTCCAGCTTCCAACGTACTCACCAATCTGGTGCAGTGCGCATGGTTTCATTGTTCTTGTACCGATCGAGACTTTGTTTTGCACTTTTTGAGTCATGGCCAAGGTTCAAGTCTCGTTGTCAGTGATATATTTTTGCACTTTTTTTATACATTCAATTAACATTTTTGACAATAAAAGTTATTTTTTACCATTAATTAGCTATTTAAATTCTAAAACCAGTAATTTTATAAACTGTTGAGAGTGCATTATAAATGAATCAGAGTAAAACAGAGTTTTAACTAATTCTAATCATAAAATGTATTTTACATTAAGGACGGAAAATTCCTTGAGTTTGCAAGTTATGGCATCTTCACAAAAGACGTTTCTCAGATTTGATGGTTTTGCACTAGTGGAGCAAGATTTGATCTGACGATTAATTGGATCGTAGGTGAAGGACGCATTTTCCATTTCCATTCTTATAATCAGTTGACCATTTATACATGGATGAGGGTCGAGCCGATCGATTTTAATACGAATTGTGTATTATACTGTGAAATTAGTTAAAAGGAAAGGTTGACAGGGAGATGATCCCTTAATTTATGTTTGTAACGTTTCTGATTTGTGTTGACCACAAACCTTTGATCCAATTGGGTTACCATGGCACACTCTCTTTTACATTTCTTGGAAGACGTCCAACTTTTGACTTTACAGATTAGAGATAAAATCTCAACTCTCAACTGCTCGTTTTGTTCGTTTGACCTTTTTAAACTTTGAAATTTCTTGAAGAATGAAGAATATTTTTGAGATGTAATCAGTAATAAAGGGCAAAATTCCCCTTTGATTTTTGATGTTTTTGTAATTAGTAATGTAACTCGAAATTCAAAATCCAAAACTTGTGTGCGATCAAGAACGAAGGGCTTTTAAAATAATTGCGGAGCTGTGATTCGTGTAGACTGTACACTGTACACAATACAAAAGCACAAGCCCATAAAAAGTCAAGATTGCTGAGAATTTCCAGAGTAACAAATGGATGATGTTTCTTCTGTCCAACAAACAATCACTAGTATTAATGTGAGCCAAGAACTAGATAATCTTGGAGATGGAGACAAGCCTCATCATTGCTGTCAGTCCTCAGAATCATTGACCCTTCATTCGAGACAGTTTCCCCAAGACCGAGGTGAAGAAGAACTAGTTGATGCTCATGCAAATCCAAAATCAGGATGTGAAAGAGAAGAAAATAAACAAGGGAAAAGTACTGCATCAGAGCAATACCTTTCATTAGCTTCTGAAAAGCCTAAACCTATCAGCTTCAGCTGTGAACCCGATGACATAATTAGCGAAATATTCAGCAACTCAACTATCACAGAGCATAACCTGTTTCAAGAAAAACTTCATTTTCTCCCAATAAATAAAAATGTGTAAGTTTATAGTTTATCTCATAACTCATAATATCTCAAACATCTTAAATCTTAAACACATGGCTAAACAAACAAACAAATTCAGCAGGAAAAATTATTCCCACTGTTCTCGTAAATCCCAATAAATCAAAGCATGTTAAAAGTTGTATCTTGTTTTCATGTAGATCATTTCTAGAACAAAACGTAGGAGAAAATATAGATGGGCTTCATCTCAGCATTTTTCACCAGGATTCAGAAAAACTTATTAGAAATGCAAAAAATTATCTGGGAAAAGACCTCGAAACAAGTGACTTTTTGCTCGGTGAAGATGAAATGCATGTCTTACTTTCACCCAGAAAAAATTGGCTAGATGCAAAAGGTACATTAAATACGGCGAATACTGTCAACAATTTAAATTTACAACTTTATCCAGAATCCAGAAAACAGAAAAAGCTCATTTAATCAAATGACAATTAAAAATTCAAATTTCAAATTCATAGAACTTGTAAATGAAACGGAGAGGAATCCTGTCATAAATGCAAATGGAGACAATAATACGAAAAGTAACGACGTCACTCGCATTCTTGAGATAACATCGGCATCTTCGTCTTCTTCAGTGACTCTGGCCGACAAAAATGGAGTTCTTGTTTCTAGTAGTGACAATAGTTATTTAGGCAGCAAAAGAAATAACAAGTCTGGAACTGACCAAATAACAAAATCAACTTGCTTGAATTTAAATATTTTTGCTGGAGCAGAAGCAGAAACATTATCAAGAAACAACTTTGATTTTGATTCTTCGACTTCAAAATCTGAAGAAACTGGGGATTATTTCGACAACGACTTTTATGATTCAGGAGCCCCTACAGAATTCAATGTGGAGATGAGTAGTGAAGAAGACGACGAGAAGCCAGGGCCATCGCACAGGCAAAATCAAAATCAAGATCAAGAAAAAAAAGAACAAGAACAAGAGAATAAAGAAACAGTTCAAACAGAAGAAAAAGAAGAGACGAATTCCTCTATATCTTCAATTTATCATGCTGCGCATACGGAATCTTTCATGTCCAGTCACTTCGTGACAGATCCAGACGACTCCAATGATGACTATGATGATGAGGATATGGACAGTTTAAGTCGTTACGCTTCAGACATAAGTGGAGTTGCTTCCGACAAAGAACCCCTAGAAAAGGAGTTGGATAAATATAAAGGGATGAGAGTGAAACTGGAACTGAGTGATGATTTTGATGGGGATCGTGATGACTTGATTTCTACGGATGCTGTAGAAGTGGATGTTCTTTGGGCAAATCACATGTATTGTAAACACAATGATGAGACTGGAATAAAAGATATCATAATTCCACCTGAAACCACCCCTTTATCAATAGACACACTACATGAACGACACACATCCCACATTCAAAACCTAATGATGAAAACCATCAACAAGAAAAATAAGACAAAGACCAAGACCAAGAAGACGAAAAAGACCAGAAGAAAACAACACAAGAACAAGTATAAGAACAATGAAGATACGGATTCCGATCCACATTCGGACTCGGATTCGGAATTGCATGGTAGAGTTCATGATGATAGTGTAGTAGTTGTAGATTTAAGTCAAACACGATTAGAAGTTTTAGCCCCCATTTCTCCGTTAATAAGTAGAATATTAGAACAACAAATTGATCACGAGAAGAATGATGATGATAATGAAGAAAACAGCAAGAAAATGGATGAGAATACGGATACGGATGAAAAAGAGGAGGAGGAGGAGGACGAAGAAGATGATAAAGATAGTAAAAATTCGAGTCAAATTTCTAATGAATCATTTACAATAAATTATGTGCCAAAATCCAAATCAAATCCAGTCTCAACATCCTCCTCTAGTGTGGAGAACACAACGACAACAGATTCCGACACAGGAGATGAAAGTATTTATGATGTGGAATTTATGGGAAGATGGGATATTTTTTGGCCCATCATGACACCAAGTCAAAGAAGAAGTAAAGTTTTATGTATATGTTATACATAAAAATACATTATTCGTTGATTTTCTTTTCAAACTTTACATTTTACATGTAAAAAACTAAACTAACAATTAAAAATAAAATGTACAATTTTCAGTGGTTGGCGCACCTTCACATCTTAATATGGCTACAGAGTCCTATGTAGAACAACCAGATGAGGATGAGGCAGAGGACATTGAAGTAAGAGGAGGGAATGAGGAAAATAAATCCACCTCTGAAACACCCGTTATAAATCCGAGTTGTAGGAATAAAATATCTGTACAAATTGAAGAAATTCTAGATGAAGCATTAGGTACTGCGGGTAAGAAAGTACAAAATATTATAATATATATCTTGTGCGTAAACTGTAATTATTTTGTGCTAGAGATGAAATTGGAAGTGTTTGAGTTTTAATAAAATTTACTTTTCTACTTTTTGAATAGCTGATACCGATAGAACGAAAAAGGAGACCAAGACGAAAACAATATCATCGAATGAAAATGATGGTTTAGGTGAAAATGATGACAAGTTAGAGACTAGAAAGAAAAGTATTGTTGTAATGTTTGTTTGGAGTATGGAGGAATTTTTTATGTTTTTGCATAATATTGAATGATTTTTTTTTGTTTCGATGAATTTCTAGGACTGGGCATAAAAGACAGTAATTTATACTTCTGTGTTGTCATGTAGTGACTCTTGACTCTTGGCACTTGGCATTTGACATGTACCAACTAACTGGAGTGTCTCATCGTTCATCGTTTATCGACGTGTTATAAGCTTGTATCATCAACTGTCTCATTTTTATCCTTTTCTACCTTGTAATATTTTGTATTTGTCTTGAATCTGGAATATTTTGATTTGATTTCTTTTATGTGCCCTTTTTATTAACATATATAATGTTCACCTATTAAAAACACTGAATTAATCTGAGACCTATCTGACCTATATGAGACCTGGTCTATTTTTTATTTGTGTTGTACTTTTTGATCTACAACACTTATTTTTTGCATGCAAACCTGTGTACTAAATACAGTATAAAACAGGGAACTATGAACGAATTCTCAAAACGCAGCAATTTTGACAAAAAGTTGGATTATGGGCAAATGAAGTATGGAGATTTCAAATCTGAAGGAATTTTTTGGC
>JABASP010003547.1:0-13413 GCA_019776565.1 Sminthurinus signatus
TATTTTCAGAGGTTGGTTTCTACTCCAAAAGGAACGATTTGAGGGGGTCGCACTTTGGATTTTCAAAAAAGTTGTCAAAATGCAAAGGTCTAGTGTACAGCGTACACGGGTATTTCATAATTGAAGTAAAGGAAGAAGGAATCAGACTCAAGTCCCAAGTCCTAACGAGCACTCGTTACGGAAGGGAATGGTAATGATAATTTTTGTGGTTTTTTATGACTATCCCTCTTCCCTCAGTCAACAATATTTTTTCTACACAGGGAAACGACAACAAACCAACTGCAAAGTATAAACTACAAACAGAACAGAACAAAAACCATGAAGTATTAAAGTACAAAGTTGATGTGGCTTTGGTGTTGGCTGTTGATGTTGATGTTGATGCTGATGCTGATGTTGATGTTGGGTTTCAGTGTTCCTGTAGCCCTGTAGATGATGAGAGGAAGAACGAGTCTTAAAAACTAGTCGAGGGCTCTTAGTCCTCACAGAGTAGCCTATAAAGATAAAAGTTGTCTTGACTACATACTTTACCTATGTATTTATGTAAGTACAGTCAACATTCTCTGAGCTTTATACTGTTATATTTTCTGTGCTATGCTGTTCTATGTTTGAGACGCACAGTATGCATATTTATGCAGATGTAAGAGCAAGCGTAAATGATTATGCGTGGAAATAAAGTCAACGATAATTACATTTCTCCCCATTTTGAATTTCTACATTCGACATTCAACATTCAACATTCGACATCCTACTTTCTACACTGATGCGATGCAAACGAAGTGAAATGAAAACTCAAAGTCCCAGAGAAG
Organism: Sminthurinus signatus; assembly: GCA_019776565.1. NCBI lineage: Eukaryota > Metazoa > Arthropoda > Collembola > Symphypleona > Katiannidae > Sminthurinus > Sminthurinus signatus. The sequence continues at coordinate 807 of JABASP010003547.1, forward strand.
AGAATTTTCCTACTGTATTACAGAATTACAGAATTTTTCATTTCTCTCTCTACTTTTTTTTCTTTTCTTTTTATCAACCTGACTGTACTGTGCTGTGCTGTACCCAGTCCAATTTGAAATTTGAAGTCAAAAGTCAAAACAAGTCATGCTTCAAAATCTCTAACCATAGTCATGCTCCATTTGTTATAGTAAAAAGACTTTTGAAAATAGACTGGCTTATCCATGAACTTTTGTACTTGTGTTTTTGTCAGATTAATCCTCTTTTCAAACATGATTGTAATTATAAACATGAGTATAAAAAACAGATCGTGCTTTTGCTAATGCTAATGTATAATGTATGCACTATAAACTATGGATTTTACAAAAAAAAAGTAAAATGAATGTCATTCATTGTCGTTTTCATTGCATTTGGTACGGACTTATAGTCTGAGAGATCAAGTATCAAGTACAAAATACTTTACTTTTACTTTCACTTTCACTTTTAGTTTCATTCTCCTTTTCATTTCCATTCTCATTCTCATTCACATTCATTCATTTTCCTCATTGACTTTCCTCTCATTTCCCTCTGCGTAGTCATGACACTCCCAATCGTAAGATTTAATGCCAAGTGTTATTGCATATGCGATATGCAATGTAGAATGTAGGATGGAGGATGCAGGATATGTCGTATGTATTTATCTTATGCGTTCTCATAATAATCATAATGATATTACTCCTACTACACTATTATTATTATTATTATTACTGTTATTCCTTTTCTTGATATCAGATCATTATTTGTACGCACTCTGATCTGAGTTCTGAGCTTCCCTTTCATTCCTCCTCTTTTTTCTCGTACAACCTGCATGTACAATACAAAGTACAGAGTACAGAGGAAAGAAGAAATTGTCAGAATGAGAAATATTTGATATTGCAAGAGCTGCAGCATTCTCCTAAATTGTACACTGTTGAATTTACGCACTGAACCCTCAAGATATTATGTATTATGTATTATGAGAATTGACAATGTCAAAAAAGAATGTATCAAATAAAAAAAAATTCAATTTCTACATATCTTCACGTCTGAATTCTCCATTCTCCATTCTACGTTCTAGATTCTACGTGTACGAAAGCAAGAACAAGAAGGAGAAGGAGAATGATGCAGATAGAAGATAGATGGATAGAAAGCCCCAATCTCTTTTGAATTTGAAGGGGAACCTGCTTACACTTGTCGACATTGACATTGACATTGACACTGATATGGCATTTGATTTTGATTTTGAGTTTTTTGAGTAGAGGCTGGAGTCTTAAATGTTTAGTACTTTTTCAGGCTCTTGACTCTTGACGCTGCCTCTTCCTCTACTTCTACTGTGTGAACATTTTACAAATCTACCCAAATTGAAATTTATTCCCTTTCCAATTTCCCCCTTCCAATTATTTCTCTTATCAACTTTACTTTGTGTCTTGTACCTTTTTATCCAGAATCCAGAATCCAGAACTCAGGACGTTTGATGTTTGATGTTTCAATGTCTCACTTGTAAAATCAAATAGTATCAGAAGAATAACTATTAAAATCAAAATCAAAGCAATGTTCATAAATCAAAGTTAAACTTGTCTTCTTTTTCACTTTGCTAGCGTAACAACATTCTCGATTCTTAACTTAATCCAAAGATCAAATCCAAATCTCATGAATTAAACCAAGTAAAAACTAGAAACTAGGATCAATAGGATGAGTAAAAAATGTAGGAATAGTTTACACTTTGGTTGGCGTTTGGGCATTTTTATAGAGGAAAAGTTCTTTTATTTTTTATCTTTGATGTACAATAGATATTTGTATATTTAAACAGCTTATAAAAGTAGAAACACCAGGCTAAGTGAAAACAACTAACAACTGATTGTGAGCTCAGTTCAAACTGACTGATGTGAGATCATAATTAAATGAATTTAATTAAAGAGAACAAAGAAAATCATTTGAATAAAGTTGAAAAGATGTACTAAATCTGAAGCTCCTGTGAACCTCAACAGTCGACAGTAAACAGTGCATATGAAAAGCTTGAAATCAGCCTAAAACTAAGGGTGAAAAATCAAGACAATGTCAATATATGAAAATTCATTCCGTTCCCTCCTCATGTAAATAAATGTCATGAATAAATGACCTTGTTTAAAATACAAATACAAATAGAAATACAAATGAGTTAGTACGGCAGGCGGTACACAACTTGGTTTTCCTCCCGGATTTCTCATGCACAATGTATCATATATACACACACACATGACATCAAAATGAGTAGGATTTCCCGAGAAAATTCTACAGCTTGCAACGGAGCTGACGCACATTATCCGGAAAGTGGTGGAGAGTGAGGAGGAGATCAGTCAGCTAGTACTACTTAAAATTTACTGGAATTTCAATGTCGAATCCGAATTTTCCTCATACACCAAATGTGGACTCTCTTTCAAGTTACAAGTTCCAAGTTTCATGTTCCATGTTGATTTCATTTCACTCATAATATGCAAAACATGTGTATGTCTTTACAAATGTGTGTACATTTTGAACATTGTACAGTGTGTTGGGTTAAAGAGAGGACTCATATCATGTGCTGATACTCAATACACATGCTGTCACTATTCTACACTGTACACTGTACATTGTACATGAAAAGTTGTAAACGCACAAAACACATACCCAGACGCATACGCGCAGCGTAACAACAACAAGGACAACAACAACAGTGAATAATAATAATAAAACGCAGCCGGTCTCTGTACTTGTTTAGTTTAGTTTAAGTTTGCTCAGTTTAGGAAGATAAAGTTAAGTGCACAAGTGTAAAAACGTGTCCAATTCAAAAGCATGTTCTTACTCTTATTCATATATTTTCATTCCCGTCCTGTACTGGTACTGGAACTGGCCTGAACTTGTATGCTGGATGTTCCAGGTTCATGAATACTTGTTTCCCTTCGTCTTCTCTTCATATTCTTCATATTGGATGCACATGAGGTACGTGGAGTAATGTGGTATAATATAATATAATGTAATGTAATGCAATGTAAATGGGGATGGGGATGTGAGCTTGTTTTGAGATTTTCTATCTTAATCAAAGCTGGATTCCTAATTTGCATAGTCATTGTCGGGCATGACATGCGTCGTGATTTGGAATTCCTATACAGATATTATTCTGTGTTCTATCCTTACTACTCTTCAACACTACACAGTACACAGGTTCCACATGTGTGAGTAAATTTGTAGGTGTACATTATCATCTGTATCTCTGAGTACGAGCTCTGTTATGAGATTTCGCGGGCTCTTTGTCCTCATCTCCGTCACCGTCTCCATCTCCATTTTCCACGCTCTTATTAAAATTAAATTACGAGTAAGCAAGCAAATGAAGCCTCGAGTATGTAGATTCTAGATTGTACATTGTACATTGTACATGTAGAGAAAAAAAAGTTTAATTCATAATTAAAAATACCAAAATACCAGAATACCAGTAAAAAACTCCATGATTTATTACAACTTTAGAATTTGGTGATTATTCTTTCAGTCTTCCGCTCTTTACTTTGGACCTTAGACTTTTCTTGACTCTCCCACGCTCTTTATTAACGTCTTAATTGTAGAATGTAGAACAATGAGCTTTATGCTTGCCGGCAAAGCCAGTTTTAGATTGGAACTGAAATCAAAAATCCAAAAGGGATATGAATTCCAGGGTTACGAGTAATCACTGCATGATCTTGAACAATTAATAAATTATATTGGTAAATTATCTTAAAATTTAAAAAAATAAGGGGCTTGTTTCTCTAAACTCCAAACTACAAACACGCTTCAAGCATGTGTCAATTGTCGGTTGTCGGTTGTCGGTTGTCGATAGTCATAAGATTTTGGAGATTTTGGATCTTTATCTCATTTCCCAGTCTCTTTCATTTTTAAAGGGGAACATTTTTTCAATATTTTGTATATGTATTCAAGGGAAAGGAAAGGCAGGGTGTTGTATGTTGATATGTGTGAACAAGATTTTGTACGAAGGGGGAAATGAGCAGGAGACAGAGAGAGAGGAGGAGGAGAGGGAGAACTTGTTGAAAGATGCATCCAAGATGAGGAACAACAAGTTTTTTAAATATTTTCTACCGAAAGTACATACAATATATTGTACACACTTGCATGTGTTATGCAGTAAAATCGGAATGCACTTTTACTGTAGCTGAATCTTTTACTATATCTATCTACAAAATACAATGTACAATGTACAATATTATATGTAGCAGCATCAGTTTAGAAAAGATACTCTTAAAAAAGACGAGCATGATACTTTGTGCTCGAGTACCTCATAAAACTCAAACTATTGTCATTTCCAATAAATAGGAATGTCGTTCCTATTTAAAGCTAACAATCTACTCAAAAGCTTTATAAAGTCTACATATATGCACATATATGTACATTATACATTATACAAAGCCTACGGCAAGGCAAAGCAGCATTAAAATCTCAACTCGCAACTTTTACAGACAATGAAATGCACAATGCACAATTCAGATGCTTTTTATACATTCTCAATTTTTAAATTATGTATAAGTATTGCCTAAGTGTAAACTGTAAACTGTACGCCCGCGTATCCGAAACGAGAACTCTGCTCAGTTTTAAGTTTTGTTTGAACAAGAGTTACGGAAGCATAACGAGGGGGGACGTTTTCATCTTCAACTTTTTTCACTCATTTATTCTTGCATCTAGATTTGTTTTACTTTAGACTTTAGGGAATCAGTTCAAAGATGCACAACGAACATTGTACAGTTTTTGTCAATATGAGCGTTGAGCATATGCATACAACATTTTACATAGCAACCAACTTTTTACTTGGTGAAAGATGGAAAACAGTAAGAGATGAAATATGAAAGAAGAGTGTGCAGAGGAAAAATGGAAAAATCAAAGGAAAAGTTTAGCTCAAAACAGGAAATAAAACGCAGGCAGAGACGTGTATCTAGTATCTGTATCTACATATGAGTGAAAAATGTTCAAATGAAAAAATAAAACTCTTGTAGAGTATTTTAAAGCTAAAAGATTCATAATTCTATGTATAAACTAAATTGTCATTTCGCCATTTGCATAATATTCTACATTCTACACAACATCAAAACTGCTGCTTTGAATTGTAAATTGTATAATGTTATGCTGTGAGGGCTTGAAATATTAACAGTCAAGTTGTTTATAGAGTAGATACAAACAGATGATACAGGAAAAGACAAAGTTTAAACTCAGTAAAATGGTTCAAAATGCATGTGATATCTGATTGCACATTTTTACGTAAATCATGAAACACTAGAAAATCCATTCCCTTTTTGTCTGTACTTTTATTTCTATTTCTGTATTTCGTTTGTATCTGCAGTTGTATTAGCGTTTGAGTTTTCTCTTTGCATAAAGTATAAACTTACATAGATGCGTAAATGGTAGATTGGTAGATCTTATCATTGATACATTTCGCTCCTTGTGCATTTAAAGGAAAGATGGTGAGATGGTGAAAATGGAAAATAAAGAAGAAAGTGCATCACCTTCTTCTTCTTCTTCTTCTTCTTCTTCTTCTTATGTCTTGAGATTTTAGATGTAATTTCCTTTCTTCTCTTCCAATATTACTTTTGTTTTTCAACTTGAACTTTTTAAAGTGTCAACTCTAATCTCTACACTCTATCTGTACACTTTCTAAATCATAAAAGAAAGGGGAAAGAGGGTACAGAAAACAGAAAACAGCATAGGTTTAGAAGTAGATGTAGAAATAAAAGTAAAAGCAAAAGTAGAGTAAGTGAAAGTATCAGTGAGACTGTTTAAAAATGTTCAAAGTTGAGAGTTGAGAATTGGGAGAAAGTGGAGAAATCCGATATCATCACCATTTTCTAGACTCTAGCCTCTAAATTCTAGAATTCTAGACTCAAGATTCTAGAGCCTCATCTCCGTCGTTTTCTTTGCCGTTGCCATTGTCATTGTCATTGTAATCGTCATCATTCTGCTTACTGAAGTTGCCAGAGTCACAGTTGGAGTCAGAATCAGAGCCTTCATAAAACTAGAGGAAAGTGAAGAAGGAATAAGAAAAGGTGAAAGAAAAGTGGTATAAACGACACAGCTATGTAATATATATGGAGTTACAAATATAGATATATATTATATATGTGCACACTACACACTAAACACTACACAAAGATGAAATGGTAATGTCGGGGCAAAAGTCAAGACAAGGCGAGAAAGAGGGAGTGAAATGGAAAATGGAGGAGAGAACACAACTAAATATTGAGAGAAAGAAAGAGAAAACTAGAAAGACAAAAGTAACTATGGAAAAAAGAGCAAGAAAACATTTCTTATGAGGGTTGTCTCCTCTTCTTCCTTTCGACTCGTTTTCTTCTCGTCTCCTCTTTCATCATCTTTCACCTACACCCGAATCAGACACCCGACTTGACTCGAGATGCAATACCATATCATTTTGAAATGGGGAAAGTCTAACGTCTAAAGTCTAAAGACCTCGTGTTTCAAATCCATCTCATATGACGATGACTATGACGCTGCGCTGAGAAAAGATGTAAGAGTTTACTTTTACACTATGATTTGTTGGATTTTAATATGACTTGTTCAACTTTCAACTCCCCCTCTCTCCATTTTTCCATTTTCCTCACTTGACCTTTTCTCTCCTCTCTTTTATTTTCTTTATCTCAACCTTTTCTAATACATTGACTTTCCCTCTTTGTCACAGCATCTGCATGGGGAACACAAAGCACCTTTCCTTTCATTCTATTATTCTATTTCTACATGATTCTTTATTTACAGATCAAAATGTATTCTCCGTCTACTTTTTAAAAACACTCACATTACTATCCTAAGTCTTATCTTTGTGTAAAGAGAAAGTACCTACGCCTACAGCCTACAGTCAACATTCTGCAGTCTACAATCTAAAATTTACACAAAATACTGTCACTAGCTTTAAAATTCCAATTATATTAAAATAAAGTGTTTTCCAGTCCTTTCCTCTTTATTTTATTTACTTGTAAAGATGTAAAGATGTAGAGATATATGGAAAAAGAACTTGTTTTATTTGCTCATTTTCAGTGCAAGTAGAAGCCATTATTATAAAACACTTTTGCATAAATTCCCCCCACTTGTCTTTCTTCTTTTAGTATTTCCAGGAATTTTCAAATTGAATACAAATATTATTGGATAAAATTGGGTTATGACTTGATAAAAAAAGGTAAAAGGAAAGTAATGGCAATGGAAAACGGAAAGTGTTATCCTTCCTTCAGGCAATATTATAATCATCTATACTTTTGCATAAAGCTTAGTGCTTTATGCATTATATTTTATGTACTACGACTACAGTACAGCTTTGTCCCGTAATAGACCCACACTTGACGAAGGATGAATGAAAACGTCTTTGGAATTTGGGATCCATTAAAACCCTTATGCGCCCTTACTTGTAGATATTTCCAGGCATAAAATTGAAAATGTTTGTCCCAATTTTCCACTCTAGTTCTTCCTTTTACCTTCTCTTTAACTCTCTGGTTTTCAGGTTTGTAATACTTAATGCTTTATAGACAATCTTAAAGCAATATGTATTATGTATATACCTTCTCTCGCGCTCTTTGAATAAAAAAATCTCGAGTCTCGAGTCTCAAGTCTCAAGTCTCAAGTATATCTTGTGCATTCAAATTCAATCTTGATTCACAATTTCATTAATCTGCTTTCCCCAAACACATATTCAATAATCAATTTTACTTGTTGAAACTACTGAATACCAATTAGACTTCAATATTATTATTATTATTATTAGTGCTTCTCCCATTCGTAAGATTTTAGATTTTGGAAACTGGGAACCTTTAAGATTTCTCTGTTATAAATATCCTTGTCTGAAAAATAAAGCAAGTAAAATCATCATCATTTTCACTCTATAATATTTTAAGACAGTGCAAAATGCCAATTCCAATGCCCAAGTTGACACTCGTCACCTTCAGCTCCAACTTCATCTCTAGTGTTAGCTTTTCGGAGTAGAAAAAATATGAGGAGTAAAAGTGGGAAATGGGAAAGCTTCAATTTAATAGAGGCTTATGGACTCAAAGTGATTTGAATATGTCTTCAGTCTTCAATCTTCACTCTTCCTTTTTCATAAAACTTATGAATATGAATATGAAAATTCAGGAAAATATAATATAGAAGGCACAGTGCACAGCTCCATGCATTTTGTGAATGGATATGAATTTTGACATTTCGTTTATAGTTTATAGTCAGCTCCATTCCATTTCATTTTTTCCACTGATAGTTTTCTATAAATTTTGAGTCATACGTATAAAGTACCTATACTTGTCTTTGGAGTTCGGAGTTTGGAATATGCAATATCTCTATCTATATATCATAAAGATTGATATTATTATTTTTTCTCTTTGTTTGTCCTCACCACTGCATCACACTCATTCTTTTCCCCTTCCAAACACTTGGAAAAATAGAAAGGGTTAAAGTAGTAGAGAAAGTAGTAAAATAGTAAAAAAAAAAGCCTCTTGAACTTGAAGATGTGAAGAAGAGGAAGAGGAAGAAAACCCCTAGTGTTGGTACGATAATGCCAATTCAATTCAATTTAATTTCATCATATTTTCCCAAGTTATTCAAATGGGTTTTCTAGAGACTCCAGGCTTGAAACTCGTTGAAAGTTGAAAAATCAAAAGAAACAGTTTAAAGCCAAAATGCATAAAATCCACTTTTGCAGTTCCACTAAATTTGACACTCAATAGTCAAAAGTCAATACAATTATTCCTTCGTCGTTCCCCTACAAGTGAAGAGAGAAAGAGAGAGAGAAAGAGAAACCATCAAATTCTCATTTGAATCATCCTTTGGATAGGATGGTATTGGAACGGTTTTTACCTTTTACCTTCTTGATTTTGGGTTTTTGGGGAAAAAACATGTTTTTAAACTATTAAAAAGACGTGAAAAATTAATCAGCTCAAACTCCAAATCTAAATTCAACCTTGAATTGAGAAAAAAATACTTTGCTGCTCAACATTAATCAATGTACACTATACACTGTACACATAAGATCTGGTCAAAGTTTCCGTTGTAAATACTTTATTATGAGCTTCTTTCCTTGCTTTTTGTTTCCAGTTGTACATGAAAATTTGATTAATCATTGAGTTTTTTATGGAATTGAAACCTTGAAACCTTGTGTTGCCTTGTGATGTGTAAAATTTACAACCTACAAAGTTGAAGGTACAGCTCTCAAGGAGATAGGAAAGGGATTTGTAGTAAAAATAGATGAATTTAGACCACAGTGGATGAAAGTACTTACTACGTAGGATGTAGGATGTGGAACATTCTTGATGTGGAAAGATTGTAATAAAGAAATGTTCGTTTGTATCGGAGTAGAAATGTTCACCTCAGTGGATTTATGTGGGAGATTTTAATCTGTACGGTGTATATTGTATATTGTACATTGTACATGCCCGGTGTTCAAGTCAATATATCAAGAATCGAGGATGGAAAAGAGCAGACTAGACGAAATGAAAAACCAAACTTGCATCCCTTTGCAATAAAATGTAGATAAATTTCAATGAAATATTGAATGGGTTCAGGCAGTGCACTAAATATTAAATAGATGCAGAAAATTCAGTACAGTACAGTACCATCAAGAGGAAGAGCAAGAGGAAGAGCAACAGTAGCAGAGAATAAGGGGAAAGTAGAGAAGATGTGCGCATTAACCGTTAACCATGGAAATGTGGTTTAGTGAAACTCTGACTGTGGTTTTGGATTCATTCGGATTCATTCAGAATTGAAATGAAAGGTTTCCATTCTTTCCCTCTTACTACCTCGTATTTGATTTGAGAGAAGCTTCAAAGGTTCATTGGAGTTGAATTTGAATTTGAATTTGAATCTGAATCGAGTTCATGATATCTATAGCTCAAAGTAACTAGCCTTGTGCGATTTACACGGATACAATAGGAATAGCATTGATAAGTTATATACTTTAGATTTTAGGGTAAAAAATAGTATTACTATAGGTACATTAACGTGTATATACTGTACTATGTGCTATGCATAGTTTTTATACCCACATTTTGTGAGTGTGATGCTTCACATGGATAGAAATTACAATGGATTATTACATGGATACATTTACACTATACTTCATAGTGGAAAGAATTACATAGGAAGTATAAAATAAGTACGACGTATCTCTGATATATTCTTCTTTTATGGACGTCTTCTTTTGGGTTTGGGATTGAGACGACCATCAGTGTGTGTAAGTGTAAGTGTGTGTGTGTGTGGCTGCGTCAGTTTGGATGAGAGTGAGTGAGAGTGAGAGTTGGAGTGGAGTAGAGTGCTAATGGGCTTTGGTGATCTTTGGTGTTTTGAAGCATACGTAAATGGTTGGAAAATAAGTTATTTCTTGTTGGCTGGGAAGAGAAATGGCATATTTGTGGGTTTTTTATCTGAAGAGTCATTCCTTTCCCAGTCTCCATCACCTCTTTTCCTCTGTATTTATACCTTCTTCTCCTACTTTGAATTTGAATTCCAATTCCTCTTGTAAGTATCACACACGCAGACAAGCATGCAGACTGCAGAGTCGCAGAGAGTCGCGTATTATATCTGTAGGATGTAGAATGTAGAATGTAGAAGTAAGTACCCACCATCTACCTACCTACCTTCCTATCTATTGTACATACAACATACAGCATACAGCATACAGCACAGAAGAGAGTAGTGGCTAGTGGCCTATCTTTTTCCAATAGTAACTTTCACTTTCCTGTGGAATAGAATCGTCCTCTCTCTTTTATCCTCTCTTCCCATCGTCCAAATGCATAAAGGCCATCAAGTTTCCGAGGAAGAATCCTTCAGGATGAGGAGAGCGAGAGAAAGTGAAAGAGTTGGAGAGAGAGAGAGAGAGAGAGAAGAGTAGGAAATATAACATAATATAAAATGTGAGGGAATAAAGAGGAAAAATGGAGAAAGTGCCTGATGCGTGCACATTTACAAGAGTGAGGATGAAGCAAGTTGGCGGAAGAGGATACAACGACTCTGACTCTGCTTCTGGTTCTAACTATGACTCTGATTCTGACTCCAGTGGACGTGGACATGGATGTTAGGAGAAAAGAAAAGGAGGAAAGGGAAAGGGAAAAGAAGGGGAAAGGACGGAAAGAGGAAGAGAAAGCGAAGGGAAAAAAGTGCGAAAGAGAAAAATAGGATTGCAATAAAAAGCAGGAGAGAGTCAAGTCAAGATGCTGACGATTTGAGGCGTTATGTTTCCGGGAAAAGCCACTTTCAGATTGAAAAATGGTCCATAGAAAGAACGGGAAAAGCCTATTTTTTTCTTCTTTCTCTCTCTTCCCAGTCTTCTCTCTTCTCTCTTTTCTCTTCTTTTCTTTGCAAAAGGATAGTAGTGAGTAAATCTGTGCATGTGGTTAAAATATGCACAATGTCTCACATATTTTTTGTTGCTATAATTCTCTATGGTTTGGTTTGGTTGGGCTGGGATATCTTCAAGGGTTTACATGTACTCGTTTTCGTACTCGTACTCTTACTCTTACTTTTACTTTCACGTTGACTATGGTTCTTCATGTCCTTTTTCCACATGCACAATCCACAGTTACCATTTTCTGGTTGTCGTATAAATGCATGTCTTGTGTCCTCGTTTCGTTTCAGCCTCCGTGGTTTCAAAAGTACATGGGTACACGCATCCATTTCCATTTTCATTCCCACATGCACACCACTGAGTACATATATGTACAATATAATAAATAGGACGTGGGCTCCACTCTGTATTATATTCTGTACATACTCTTTCAGTGTTCTCACACTTTGACAAAGGAAAAAGTACGGTAATAATACGGTGCAAACAGTATGGCAAATCTAAAGCAAACTATCTATGTACTATGTACTGATTGTGAGAAGCTCTATATTTCTGTATAAAAAAGTATGTATCTATTCAGAAGCTCTATATTCTATATTCTATATTCTTCTACTTTTCTTTCCACACAATGTGAATATGATTCAAACCAGGGGAAATGTGGTCACAACTTTCTCTTTCCCTTCCAGAGGTCCCACATTCACATTCACATTCACAAAACACAAAAGATCATGAGAATATTTCAAGGTGATATGTGAGTTCCTCTGAATTCTGAATTCTGAATGCTGAATTCTGAATATGTGAGAGAACTACCAGTTGTCACGATTTTGCATAAGGGAAACACATCTACAATCTACATATATCTATTGACATTGTGCTTGAATCTTTTATGCAGAGAATTTATGTGATGGGACACAAGACAAGTTTCAAGTTTTCAAGGCAGGCAGTAGACAACATTGACACTGGCAGTGATGATTATGATGACTCCATTAATTTGACGTGTCCTTGGCTAAATAGTTTTCTAAAAGTTTCCCTTCTTTTGTCCATCAAAAGACTAGTCTTTACTTACTGCTCATTCTCATTGTACTCGGAGCAAAACTTCAAAACTGCATCCAACTTTTGACTGTACACTGTACACTAGAGCCCGTCAAAAAACGATAAGTTGGAGAAGTTTAAAGTCTTACCCCTTCATATCGTTCCTTTTGGTGTAGAAACCAACCTCTGAAAAAATCAGCTCAATAAAATTAGGTTTAGAGGTCGACCCGGGTCACCAAAGT
>JABASP010003548.1:0-13410 GCA_019776565.1 Sminthurinus signatus
AATGCATCTAAATTCTGAATGAAAAAGAATAAAGCTGATCTCTTGAAATTTGTTTCAGTTGCAAACAAATGGATTTTGTACAATTCTCAGTGGACGAATCACAAATGTGGAATGAAACCTCAAAGGCAAAGGCAGATGAAAGCTGCAAGGAAAATAATTAAATAAAATGGAAATGGAAATCTAAATTTAGAATCTAGACGTTTTACCTTTGTAAATTAAATAGAATTGATGAGACTGAAATACCATTATTTTTCAAGATGCAAAAAAAACAGGAATAACATCAAATTGTGAATAAAAATGAATTATTCTCTCGTAACCTAGTATATAAGTACACAAAATATTATGAAATTTAGAAATATTATTATTTATTCTTGCTTAACCTTTTTGTACTTGTTACTCACTTTTTATAAGGACTTATACGAATTCTACTTTGCATAATATAATAAGTATTGCATATATTCACTAGACATAAGATTGGACCACATAAACAGAAAATCGTAGAAAAAACTTTTTAATAATTTATTTATCATTTATCATGTATTATGTCAGTGAAAATCACTCAAAAAATATAACGTGGCTGATATAATATGTAGTAAAAACAAAAAACCACTTACAACTTCATTCATTCATAATTCATAATATTCTATCGTATCTTTTTTGGCTGAATAGGTAAAAACAAGTAGGCCAAATTTTTAACTAACAAAACTCATAATCATTTCACAGTCGTAACTAAATAAATATGAAAAATAAACTATCGAAACAGAGTTCAACAATACAATACACACAATAATAATAGTAAGAATCGTATCATATTATTATTATTATTATTACTTATAGCTTACATAAACTGAACAAGTTGAATTAAAATCTAAAATCACTTGGTTTAAATGCCACTTGCTCTTTCTATTTGGTAAATTGTACAATAATATTAAACAATAAAATGATTACTACTGCTAATGTTATAATATTACACTTACAACTAATTCACATAATATATCTATAATATATTATAGTGATGTATACAATAAAAAGTCCATAGTATGATTTTAATTAGATCTTACATATATATATACATATTACACATTAAAACACAGAAAAAAAACAATAACGTTTTGCCTAAATAAAAATAATTATTAGCGTAACTAAAACGCAGATGCTTTTAGCTTGTAGATAATCAATATCAAATATCACGTGAATATCATGTCATTGTGTATAAATGTCAAAATAATATAAAATAACAAGTGAGTTAAAATCTTTAAAAAGTAACATTTCTTCATCTAAATAATAATATTATTATATTTTATATTTTATATTATGTTGTACTTACATGAAAATGTATTATATTGTAATGATTATTTTTTTCAGACCAGAAACCAAAACCGAAGCAAAACAAATCAAACCAATCCAATCAAAACTCTATAGGTGTGATAAAAAAAGAAACAGTAATGATATCATAAAATATTACAAATTATTCTATACAAAAAATAGTCAATAATCACAATTACACTAAAATAATAAATGAAAGATTAATAACATGTCAGAAAATTTCAAGGGGCTATTATAATATTATGTACTATTTCCTATTTACTATTCGTATTCATAATAATTATTATTTTAAACTTTAATGCTTGTTACCTATGAGTTTTAGCCTGTAAAAATATTATTTCCATAAAAAGTGGTACTTTTTCTTGTCCGAGAAGAATTGACTGTAGTTGATGATGATAATTCCATGAGGTGCTCAATTTGTTTTCTTCTCCTTCGCCTTTTCTTTGGGGGTTTTTCAGGTGATGAAGAATTGCTTGTTTCCTCCTCTTCTTCTTCTTCATCCTCTTCTTCCTCGGTCTCAGAATCGGTTTGGTCATCATCATCACTTTCTTCCTCTTTATTATTGCCACTGGATTCTTTGGTTTTATTATTATTGGATTTTGACTCATCTTTTTGTTTTGTTTTTTTCTCCTTGCTCTCTGGTTCTCTTTCCTTACTGTGACTCGTCTGTCTCCTTCGTCCTCTTGTCCTCACATTATCCTCCTCATCTTCATCATCCTCATCTGTTTCTTGTTCTTTATCACCTGAATCGTGAATTTATTCAATCAACCAAAACCAAAACCAATGAAATTGACAATGATACCATTTAAATTTTAATTATTTTAAACTTGACAAGCCAAGCCAAATTAAATTAAATTAAACCAAACCGAATCAAATTTAAAGCTTTAAAGCATTTTAAATATTTGTTTTTGTTTTTTTTTTGCTTTAGCCTGAAAACTACCAAATTTAATTTTTTCCGTGTTTTCCTACCAGTAGAAATACTAGATGAAGTGGTTGTTGTTTGTCGAGAAGGCTTTCCATATTTGGCTCTATTTCTTGTGATTCGTCCTCCATCTTGTTCATCATCAGATTCAATCTCTATCAATTCAATATCTGAAGAGTTCTTTTTATTATTTTTACTTGTGGAAGTTGTTGTTGTTTTTATGGCTGGAGAAGATGAATTACTACTACTATTTCGAGTTTTTGGTTTCTCCTTCTTTTTGTTCTCTGTTGTGGATATGGTCGGTTTTATGGAGGATCTACTTGGACGATTTTTATATCTTTCTACCACTTGTTCAAATCCAGCTGTTGCTTTATTTCGTTCCATTTCAGCCGTTGTCTTTTTTCCAGACGTAGATGACGATGATGATTGATTATTATTATTACTATTACTATTGTTTTTACTACTACTTGTTGGTTGTGGTTGTTGTGAAGACTCTCGTTTTCGTTTTAATGAATTACTACTATCAGATTCTTTTGGTTTTTCCTTTTCTTTTTCTTGTGGTTGTACTTTTGATGATTTTCCTGTTGTTGTTAATTTTTTCTCACTTTTTTCAACAATTTGGAATTTAGTTAGAGCTCGGAGTTGAGTTTCAGAATAAAGTGGAGGATTTTTAACACGAGGAGTTGAACGAGTAGGAAGATTTAATGATTTATCTTTAGATCGAGAAAATCGGGGTGATGAAGTTGAAGAGGATGTTGAAGAAGAAGATCCGCGACGACCTCTAAATTTTGTTGTTTCTTCTTCACCTTCTTCTTCTTCACATTCATCATCATCACAGTCTGCTTCAATTTTGTCTTTGTCACTTTGTACTTGGATTTTATTTTTAGTATCTTGAGATTTTACTTTTACTTTGTCTGTATCATCTTTATCATCAATTTTCACCTTTTTCTGAAGAGATAATGCTTTGGATTCTAAAAGAACAGATTTATTTCCATTCCCAGTTGTTGTTGTCGTTGTTGTAGATGTAGATAATATTTTCTGATCTTGGTTTTGGTCATGATTTTTTTGTTTTTGTCCATCATCATTTTTAATACTAATTTTACTTGATTGAGAAATAAGAGTAATTTTTTCTGTGGCAGGATTTTTATTGTCTAATTCTTTTTTAGTCGTTTCTTCTTTTTCTTGTATTTTATTATTTTTATTATTTATAATAGAATTATTTTCACCTTTTTCTTCCATTTGTTCACTAATAGTTGTCTCTGGTTCTTTATCTGTTGGTACAATAACTTTTTCATTAGCAGTAGACGATAAACTCGATGAAATAGTAGTAGTTGAAATAATTTCTTCATTTCCCACATCTTTTGATTTTTGCTCATCATTTTTCACTATAGTTGTCGGTGTACTAATATTACTATTATTATCATTATTATTATTTCCACTATTTTGATTTACATTCACAACAATTTTAGATTTTGATAGCCCTTGAGGATTATACAATGTTGAAAAAGACTGTGATTGACTTAACGAGGACACAGTAGATGCTGATGATGAAGGAAATTGAGAGGCGGAAGTTGATATAATTGGAAAAGAAGAAGTGAAAATATTTAAACCAGCACTTGATATTAATTTAGAAGGATCAATTGAAGAGGAATCGATAGGTTTAGCCAAGAGAATAATTTGTTGGGGTTGAGAGGAGCCGTCATTATTATTACCACTACCATTATTCCCACTGGATTTTACTAAAATGGGAACAGCTTGATTTGATGATGAGGATGTAATATTTGATGACTTGAGAATCACAGCAATTGCATTTGCAGGGATAGAAGCAGTTGAAGATAAGGAAAAAGTTGTAGGGGTATTAGTAGCAGTAATAGTAGGGCCAAATAAAACGGGATCAGAATTAAATGTGGTGTTGGTAGTTGTCAAAGTTGAAGATTGTAAAAGTGATGTATCTATAATACTACAACTACTACTCATATCACTGATAGTATTTGGAACTTCATTTGTCTTTTGAAGAGATCTTTTATCTTTTGATGTAAATACTGTATATTTTCCAGCATTTGTTGTTATTGTTTCTATAGTTGAATTTGGATTCGGATTTGAATTTGAAGTTAAATTAGAAGAAGAAGGAACTCGCATTAAGACTGGATTATTATTATTATTTTGACCCATTCTATTAGAATTATTATTATTGTTGTTTCCTGATCCTTGACTTTTATTATTATTATTATTAGATACAGATAATGTTGATTTGAGAGTTTGAAATAATTCTGGATTAATTTGACCATGACCAATTGAAGAAGGGACAGCAGAATATGAATGAATATTATGAATATTATTATTAGAACTACTACTTGATGAAGATGATGATGATGATGGTAAGGGATATAAATTTGGAATTGGCTCATTAAGTGAATTAATAATAGATAAAGTTTCATCTGTACAACGAGTGGGCCTTCTATCCACAGGCGTACTTTGAGGAGTAGAAGCAGGAGTTGTTGTTGTAGTATATCGGAAAGTAGTATGTTGAGTAGGACCAGACGGTGTTAATAGTCTATAAAGATATGGTGAATTTTGAGTAGTAAAAGTTGTCTGTTGTTGTTGTTGTTGATGCTTTAATTTTTGTTGAGCTTCTAATACAGCTTGTTTATTTTGATGTTCTTGAAATTGTTGTTGTTGTTCTTCAAATCTTCGTAGAATATCAGAATTTGATGGTTTTGAAATGGGATGAGGCGTAAGTAGAGCCGTGGTGTCGGGTAAACCAGGTATTAAATTTTGACTAAGAGTAATATTTTGTTGTTGATTATTCATATTACTACTACTACTACTATGATAATTATTATTGTTTATAATTGAATTTGTACTAGTGACAACTGTTCCAGTTCCAGAGTTATAAATTTGTTGTTGACTTAGAGGAACTAAACTTCCTTTATGTGAATGTTGTTGATGTGATGATGATGATGAGACTGGTTGAGTTAATAAAGCTTTTTGTCGGGAGCTAATTATTGTCGGAATTCCATCAAGTACAATTCCAATTGATGTTGGAATAGCAGATGAAGACGATGAAGTAGTAGTAGTGATGGAGGAGGATGGAGTCGAGAGTAATAAAGAAGAACTTTGACTTGGAATATTAATTGTCGTTTCATTCATTGGGTCATCTGGACAATCTTGAGACGTCTATTTTAAAAGAAAAAGCATTTCATTAGTCACAAAAATAATTTCAAGAATATTAAAAAATAAAATATTACGATGAAACAAATGAATATTATTATTCTTCATTCTTTCTTACACTTGGCCATGTAAATGGACTTGAAGAGTTGGAATCTTTTGATATTTTATTTGGGAAGGGTCTTGCGAGGGGTGAAATTGGAATATTATGCTTTCGTAGTCCAGTTGGATGTGGTAGAGAATTTAAAATCTTCCTCTTGGTAAAGTCTGGATTATAAAAGAAAAAAAAGGTAGCAATTATTATTTATTATACTATTATGTATTAAATAATAATTGTTTTTAAGCATAATACTAAAATGATGAAAAGTAGATAAAAATAAAATGACACTTACTTTGTTGATGTAATTTGGATGCTGTAACATTATAATTTGTAGAAGTAGTAGAAGCTAAAGTTGTAATTGGTAAAGTCGTCGTGGTTGATATTATACTATTATTATCTATTTGCACTGAATTATTTAAATTACTATTAATATTAGTTTTATTATTCATTATATGTACATTTGGATTAATATTCGAAGTTATCATAGACGTTAATATAGGATTTACACTAGTATTACTTGTAATATTTTCTGTCCCTATAGTATTATTAGTATTAATATTATTATTTGTAGGTCTATAAAATGGTTTTGCATGTCGACTAAAACTTTTAGTTTGACTATTAATAGTACTATTTATAATAATATTGCTATTTGCAGCATTAGTGAGATCAAGATTTGTTGTTGTTGTTGTTGGAGTTTGTGATGGTGGAATTAGTCCAGCTGCAATTGCGGCTCTTTCCGCTTTTTCTTTTTCTTCTTTAAGAGCTTGTGTTTTTAAATCCTCTTGAAGGAGGGGCAGATTAATGATAAACCAAGTAATTTCATCAATTATACATTTATCAACATAACTTTGAGTAACATGGAGTCTCTTTTGATGATAATTTGTTACTCGAAGGAAATCATCCGCATGGCAAATGACAGAAAGAGCATTTTCACATTTCAATTTCCTCCTAAATAATTCCATATCTGTCACATTTACATTTGTTGAACGATCACCAATAACAAATAAAGAAGGATGTGAAAGATTACGAAAGGGATCATCAATGTCAGCCCTGGAACCAAATATTCCATATAAAGGGAAAGCTAGACAAATCACTCCAGCAATGGGAATATTTGGTGTTGCTTTTCCTCCTCTTGATGTTTTTGGACTTGTTGAAGTATCCATATTAAAATTATCATCACCATTTTGATCTTGTTTTTGTTGTTGAAGATATTGTTTTTGAGAAATTGTAGCAGCAACAATAGCTATAAAAAAATAAAAAATATATTACATATGTACATATAGTTCACAATATTATATCATGATGATGCATAACTTATAATTATTGTTAAATAAATTACCTCCACTTCCAAAACCCACTAAATAAATTGGTTTATTTGGGAATGAGGCAGCAACTTCTGCAAGTTTATTTCTTGATGTATTTAACATTCTTTCACAGTATAAATGGAGATTCAATTTATTAGCAGAAGTAGAATTGAGAGTGACTGAGACTACTTTTCCTAATCCTAAAAAAACGAAACAAAAAAAACAAAAATACTATTATTTTACATCTATTTTCTATTTATTCTGTCATTACTCATAATATTAAACATAAATAAATCATTAAGTAATGAATTGAAAAAATAGAGTTGCCTGAAAGGAGTGAGAGTATATTTTTCTGACGATGTGTACAAACTATACTCGCAGGTCCAGAAGGTACAACAACAAAAACTGGAGTTACAGCCAATTTTTTGTACTTATTTGCTTGAATTACGGGAGCAAATGGATCTATATTATGAAGTAAAAAATAAATAAATAAATTTTAAATGGTAATATAATACATAATACACTATGAAAAAAAACAACAAACAAAATAGCTCAAAATGAATTTAAAAAAGTAAAATAAAATACCCCATTGTCGTTTTAATAAAAGATTCAAGGCCTCAACATTAACTTGATCCTTCTCATCGATGACTCCTGAAGCATGTAAATGAGTTTCTCCATGTCGACTTCCTACACCTCCTTTTGTTGTAGATAAAACAATCATACGATCAATTAAAGATGGTATTTTAGCTTTCAACGTTTGTAGAATATCCAAATAAGCAGATAGATAATTTAGACTGAGGTGATCAACAAGCTGTCCATGAAGCCATTGACATAATTTTGTATCATAATTAAATTCCGTTAGAAGCTAAAATAAATAAATATTTCAAATAAACCAATTATTTTCCTGTATTTATTATTATATTATTGTAACAACTTGATAATAAATTATAACTATATATAGTGTTACTTACACAACGAAAAGCTCTGGCAGTCTTATCAATTGAAAGACGACGGTAAAGTGGTTCTGCCGGATTTTCACTATATGTTAAACGAGCGAGATGATCAGCATGTAGAAGTTTTAATGTTTTACCAAATAATTTCCGTTGTGCTTTGGTCCAACCCGTTCTATAAAATATTTTTTAAAAAAAACATAAATAGAATATTTAGACACATAAAGTTCAATAATCAAATTATCATACACACATTTTTTAAATAGTAAATTATTACTTTTTATTTAAAAAAAAAACAAAACAAAAGATAAATATACCTAACAATTTTTTCTTCCCAGTCTTCAGCTACATCACTTAGTCGAGCAAAATTTACATGTTTTTCACATTCTGCCATTAAATTTTTAGCTTTAACAGCATCATATGGAATTGGAGGTTCATCATCAATACTTGTAACATCCACTTCATTCTCATCTGATGCTATTATTGTTGGTCCAGAAGGATATTTTGATCTACTCTTCTTCGAGCTGGATTTTGTACTACATTTTTTATAATGCATGGCATAAATTACTTATTCAACATTCAATCATAAATAATATTATCATCGACTCATAATACTAATTTTTAATTTTGGAAACAAAAAACAAAATATGAAATATTATGTACCTATGCAAAACATCTTTGGCTTTAGTCTCTGGAATGTTAAATTCCTGTAGGTTCTGAAATAGAAATCTTGTTGGAAAACTACGGGTTTTCTTTTCAACTGGAAGTGGTCGAGCATAATTATGTTCAGCTTGAATAAGTGCAACTAATTGAGGAACCTATAAAATATAAAGTCAAAAACTATATGAATTAAAAGGGAACATTTCACACATTTTTTAAGTACATGGTCATCGTTTGGGGAGTAAAATACAATTTTGTAGTATTTTAATAGGAATAATAATTATTAATATAATTGCTAAAATTGCTTTTTATACCGTAAAATTGGAAGCTGCTCTAATTAATTCGGTTTGATTAGGTGTAATTGTTGAAATTCCTCTTGAATCCTGTGATGATGATGATGACGAAGATGAAATGGACCTTTTACGATTAGGCATAATGACGAGGAAAATCCACTCTTTCTATATATTTAATTGTAGACTTTAAATAACTATTAATTATTGTAATTATAATTTTTTGCAATCATCTCAATATAAAATTGACGATCGACGCTTCTCTATTTTTTTTGACACATTTGATTTTACATTTTATATTGCTTTTGTATACTTTACACTTGTACAAAAAAAAATTTATTCACAAGTCACAGGTATTTTGTAACTTTTGTGAATTTAATTATCGTATACATATCACAAATATAAAATCTAAATGTATTTAACTTGTCAATTAATTACAATTAAAATGTGAAAACCAAGTTCTCTCACTTTTTTTTTGTTTATTTTTTTTTTGCTGGGTCTTGGGTTTTAAATTTCGTGTCTCTTATATTTTGAATTTGAGGGGGATTTGGGATTTTTTTTTATTTTTAGTCGTGTTTAATTTTAATTTTAGCTGTGATTAAAGTTAATGACAGGGTCTATAAACATGACAGAGGAATTACCTGAATGTCCAATACCATGTAGAACACAAGAGTTTCAAAATATAATTGGTTTTATAAAGCAAAATGTAGATCAACAAATCAGTCGGTAAGTACAAAAGCTCATTCGCGTTTGGTATGTTGTGTACATAAGTAACATGTGTAATTTTGATCAGTACAGCTAATTAATTTACCTTTGATTTATATAATTAATTACAGATGTATGTACATTAGTGGAGTACCAGGATCAGGAAAAACCATAACTGTAAATGCAGCAATTAGCGAATTAAAGGCTCATTTTCAAGACCAGCGCAAGTTTAAAGTAAGTTGATATTTCATATTTTATGAAGCTATAAATGTGTATAAATTATAAAAATAGATTTTAACATACCAAAACCTAATTTTGTATACATTTTTAATTTCTAGGATCTTTATGTTAATGGCCTTACACTTGGACAAAGACCTGATAATTTATGGAAAAAAATGAAAAATGGACTTGACATTCCAAATCTCAAAAGGGGAAGGAAACGGACAGCTAATGTTCGTCAAAAAAGTTCCACAACTTTGGGTAGTCTTGATGCATTTTTTAACTCTGAGGGAAATTTACCAACGATTTTAGTTATTGATGAGGTTCGTTTTTTTTGTATAATATTATTCAATAACATATAATATGCAAATTATAAGTTATAAAAAAGAACTTTTTATTCTATCTATTTTTGTTTATTGTGTGTACATGATTTTATGACTTTATAATTTTTACAGTTGGATCAATTAATAGATAAAAATCAAAATGTTTTATATCATCTTTTGGAGTGGACGACGAATCCAACAGCTAAATTTACATTTATTGCCATCTTCAATACAAATAATTTACCTGAGTTGGCTCTTTTAAATCGAAATACATCAAGAATGGTAATTTTTTACTTGGTTTATTTTTAACTGCAGTAATAAATAATAAATAATATTGTGTGTTGTGTAAAGTAACACAATATTATTCAACTTTATAGTATAAATAATATATTTTATATTTTATGGTACATTTTTTTGTTTAATTTTATTGTAGGGACTTTTTCGTCTAGTATTTTCTCCGTATGACCATGTTCAACTCCGAGAAATTGTGGAAAAGTTTCTGTTACAAAATTCGGATAGTAATACATCCAAAATTGATGGAGATGCATTGACTCTGTTATCTAGAAAAGTTGCTGCTATCTCAGGTATTTTTTTATATTTAAATAGAAAATTAGAACATATTTTACTTATACAATTTGTACAACGTACAACAAAACTATTACTTATTAATGCTTAATGTTTTTCAATAATAATTATAGGAGATGCAAGACGAGCTTTGGAAATTGCCAAAAGAACACTTGAAATAATTGAGGAATCAAAGGCTAAAAAAGCAACTACTAAAACAGTTGATCGAGCATTCAAGGAACTTTTTTCATCACCCAAAATTGAAACCATTCGGTATGTCAAATGTCAAAAATATATTAAGTAAAAGTTAAAAAATATAATATATTATGCTGCCTGAGTATTTATTAAACATCATTATACTGTCATTATTATTTTATGCAATCTAAATGAAATTTAATATAATTGCAGAGATTGTACAACCCTAGAGAAAACAATTTTGGATATAATTGCTTCAGAATTAAATCGTAAAGGCCTAGAAGAAATATATTTTGGACCAATACAACAATCTGTTTTAGATAAAAATGCTTTTGATGGTATGTTATTCTTATTGATAATAAATTTTACTTATTTGTTTCCTTACACACGAAACATATTAAAATATTGTTACGCTTTAAAAGTGTTTTGAGATAATGAGCAATGAGATTCACCTTCTATATTAATTTTATATCTTTATGTATCTTTTAACTTTTACCATAGGTATGAATGTTTCAACAGACAATATTATTGCTGCTCTCACTCGTCTCTCTAGTCTCAAGCTAATAAATGTTGATACCACACACCCGTTTTTCTACGGTCAGACAAAATTGTCCATGAATGTCCCTTTTGCAGACGTTCGATTTGCTTTAACTCCCATGATTGAGTTGATTCCAGTTGCAGTTGAAACTAATGAACTGAATTCTTAACCCAGTATTATTATAAATTTAATCTTACCATTTACAAATGACTGTGAAATCTCACTGTGATCTCCAGCTTTCATAATACTTAATTTTTATGAACTATTTTGTTTCCTATAATAATGTACAATTTACAATGAGCTAAATTGTTTTTAACATGATGTTTTATAATGATTAATGATACTACTTTTTCAACTTTTACACTTGAATTGGATGTGTTATTATAATATTATACAAGATATTAACGGTAAAAAAAAACTATTAAGCGAACAATAATAATACTTAATAATTGATAATAATTAATTTTTACCATAAACCATAATACATGTTTAACATTGTTTTTTATGATCTAGTGTTTTGTCGGACAAAAATAGTAACGACAATAAAGTGAATATCAAAAGAATGTTGAAGGTAATTAAACTCATATTATGTACAACCATTCAAAGCCTTAATGTATTTAAGGCATGAATCATATTATTATGATTCAGTATGAACATAGGAAGCTCAACAACTTTTATGAGAAAAAGCAAAGGTTATTTTAGCAAACAGTATTTTTATTCACAATTTGATGTTATTTCTGTTTTTTTGCATCTTGAAAAATAATGGTAGTTCAGTCTCATCAATTCTATTTAATTTGCAAACGTAAAACGTCGAGATTCTAAATTAGTCATTTCCATTTTATTGAATTATTTGCCCTGCAGCTTTCATTTGCATTTGACTTTGAGGTTTCTTTCCACATTTGTGATTCATCCATTGAGAATTGTACAAAATCCATTTGTTTGCAACTGAAACAAATTTCAAGAGATCAGCTTTATTCTTTTTCATTCAGAATTTAGATGCATTTTTTAATGTCAAAGTTTTTAGAATCTACTTTTCATGGTTTACTAAAAAGTTAATTTATTTACCCCATTTTTCTCCTAAAATTGATGGACAAGCACCTGAGAAATTTCATAAAAATGCATTAAATTCATTCTCATTCCATTGAAGCAAAAAATAATTGAAGCATGTTTTTTTAGTAGTTTTATTTTACCGTGTTCAGTTCTTTTGTCGAGTTGACCGTCATTCAAAAGATTGAACCAGAAAACAGCTGAAGCTTTTTTCGGTCTCGCAGCAACTCGTGCAAATGGAAAAGCTGTGAATCCGCCCTCTTCAACATCCGTCAACTACAAAAATAATTATTAGTTTAAAAACTATGACAAGAAATCAAACTTCGAAATGATGTAAAAATGTTGAGGTTTTTCTTTTACATAAAACATGAACGTGGCGATTCTTCCGTCTCCGACTGATTCAACTGGATTTTCAACCTCGTCAAAGTGAAGTTGATAATGACCGCCGAAGGAATAAGATGCGATCTGAAGGAATTCCGCGGATCCTGGTTTTTTCACGGTCAATCCCGTGACTCTTTCAATTATTTTGGGTATTTTTCCAAACTGCGGGATTTTGCTGTCGTCGATCCACGTGCTGAGTGAAGTTCTGTAGGACGCGACTTGACCTTTGCTTTCGGAATCATCGCCGTCGAAAACTCGAGATCTGGATAAATTCGGCGAGGCTTGTCGTTTTATTTTGTCGATGGTCGAGTCACTGAGCAGATCGTAAAATTGAATAATCAGTGGATTTGCTGACAAAAGTTCGGATTTTATTGGGTTGATTTCCAGTCCTTGATTTGATTCGTGCCAACAAAAAAGATCTTTCTGTTCCTCTGGTTTCTGTTTTTATAGGAAATTGAACTTCCGTTTAAAATGCATAGAAATGAAAATAAAACTGATTTTGTCTGAGAAGAAATGACAAACCTGTAAAATGTTTCCGTTGCAGAGCGAATAAAAATTCTCTCGAGTTGTCGGAACTTTTTCAGTTTCCTCAGTTTGTTTATTTTGTTTGCTTTTGCTTTTCTCTAGCTCTTTTTCCTGTTTTAAAATTAGAATGAAATTTAAAATGCATTTTTTTTTGGATTCGAAAATAAAACTGAAAAGAGGAAAAATGGCTTAC